>JAXCGZ010016230.1:0-20000 GCA_037179515.1 Halocaridina rubra
GAGATGACCTAGATAGATGCTTTCTAAAACGAATTTCAGGGAAAGATACACACAAATTAAGATATAGTACAGCAAATCCTGAGATATAATGTTGTTTCCAGTTCAATTTACAAATCACACACACAAACATATATATATATATATATATATATATATATATATATATATATATATATATATATATATATATATATATATATATATATTTTTTTTTTTTTTTTTTTTTTTTTTTTTTTTTTCTGTATACAAAATTAGTCCCAGATCTTTATGTGTCGTAGTAGCATAGGTAGAATAATGTGTGTGCTTTAACAAGTGACAGCAATGCAGGTTCGGTCCCCCTCAAGTTCAACAATTTTTTTTTGTTCAAGGATAAAAGTTTATCATTAACATCTTCCTTTCATTGCGTTTATGTGTGCGCGTGCGTGTGTATGTTTGTGTGTGTGTGTGTATAATTACAAAATAAGCAAAGATAAATTTAATAACAACGCCAAAAAGAGCAACGTAAGCAAGAACAACGATAATAATAATAATAATAATAATAATAATAATAATAATAATAATAATAATAATAATAATAATAATAATAATAAAAATAATAATAATAATAATAAAAATAATAATAATAATAATAATAATAATAAAAATAATAATAATAATGATAATGATAATAATAATAATAATAATGATAATAATAATAAAAATAATAATAATAATAATAATAATAATAATAATAATAATAATAATAATAATAATAATAATAACAATAATAATAATAATAATAATAATAATAATAATAATAATAATAATAATAATAATAATAATAATAATAATAATAATAATAATAATAATAACAAAAGCAGTAACAATGATAATAATAATAATAATAATAATAATAATAATTACGACGATAGCATCTAATACCTTGAATTAAGAATTGACCAAAATAAGACCAAACTGAACTTCGCGTGACGAGCAGCATTTTATCAAGAAATACAGTAAATAAGAACCATAGGGGCCTCGGTAGCTGAGTGGTAGAGCTCGCGCGTCGGGAATCAATTAACGCGGGTTCGATCCAAATGAGGGGCGTTAAAAAGAGCAACCAACCTGATTCCCCCAGATCCAAGCTGTCTGTTGACACCATTTCAATGGGAGCTAACTGTGACACATAAAATTAAAATTAAAAAATGCAAAAGAAAATATTTGAATAATTACACACAGCAAAATTCAGCACTGGGGGAGAAAGACAGTTCAACTTGTTGCTAGCCCCTAGCCCGCATTAACGGAAAGGCTTAGCGTCATGGAGGGTATTCGACAGTAAAATACCAAGGCAATATCAATCTCTAGTCTGCAATAGGTTGCTTAGAAACAGCGACTCCATATTAAGTAGAGAAAAACTAGCCACAATGAAGAAGTGTCAAAATTATATGAATAAATACATAAATCAATAAATAAGTTTACAATATATAAGTATATGTAGTCACCGTGGCTCAAGCGGTAGAGTCCGCTACTCTGAGGTGTCAGGTCGAGGGTTCGAGCCCCGTCGCGGTCTGAGGTTAGCAAGGGCATGCACTCACGATAACGATTACACCTGCCAAAACAATTCCTTCGCAAGAAGGCAACCGTCCTAGCCCCTTGGTAGAAAAGGGAGTCCATGACGTAAAACCTGAATAATATATAAATAAATGAATAATCGCATTCATATATCATTAATAAATAAATAAACAAAACAAATAATTAACTACAAAAATAACTACATTAAATAAATTAATACATAAATAGCATAAACAATAAAATTAATAAATTTAATAAATATAAAAATAAAATAAAAATCAAATTAATAAATTTAATAAATTTGAAATAAAAATAAAATAAATAAAATTAATAAATTTAATAAATTTAAAATAAAAATAAAATTAATAAAATTGATAAATTTAATAAATTTAAAATAAAAATAAAATTAATAAATTTAATAAATAAAAATAATAATAAAATAAATAAAATTAATTAATTTAATAAATTTAAAATAAAAATAAAAATAATAAATTTAATAAATTTAATAAATTTAAAATAAAAATAAAAATAATAAATTTAATAAATTTAAAATAAAAATGAAATAAATAAAATTAATAAATTTAATAAATTTAAAATAAAAATAAAATTAATAAATTTAATAAATTTAATAAATTTAAAATAAAAATAAAATTAATAAATTTAATAAATTTAATAAATTTAAAATAAAAATAAAATAAATAAAATTGATAAATTTAATAAATATAAAATAAAAATAAAATAAATAAAATTAATAAATTTAATAAATATAAAATAAAAATAAAATAAATAAAATTAATAAATTTAATAAATTTAAAATAAAAATAAAATAAATAGAATTAATAAATTTAATAAATTTAAAATAAAAATAAAATAAATAAAATTAATAAATTTAATAAATTTAAAATAAAAATAAAATAAATAAAATTAATAAATTTAATAAATTTAATATTAAAATAAAATAAATAAAATTAATAAATTTAATAAATTTAAAATAAAAATAAAATTAATAAATTTAAGAAATTTAAGAAATTTAAAATAAAAATAAAATAAATAAAATTGATAAATTTAATAAATTTAAAATAAAAATAAAATAAATAAAATTAATAAATTTAATAAATATAAAATAAAAATAAAATAAATAAAATTAATAAATTTAATAAATTTAAAATAAAAATAAAATAAATAAAATTAATAAATTTAATAAATTTAAAATAAAAATAAAATTAATAAAATTAATAAATTTAATAAATTTAAAATAAAAATAAAATAAATAAAATTGATAAATTTAATAAATTTAAAATAAAAATAAAATAAATAAAATTAATAAATTTAATAAATTTAAAATAAAAATAAAATAAATAAAATTAATAAATTTAATAAATTTAAAATAAAAATAAAATAAATAAAATTAATAAATTTAATAAATATAAAATAAAAATAAAATAAATAAAATTAATAAATTTAATAAATATAAAATAAAAATAAAATAAATAAAATTAATAAATTTAATAAATTTAAAATAAAAATAAAATAAATAAAATTAATAAATTTAATAAATTTAAAATTAAAATAAAATAAATAAAATTAATAAATTTAATAAATATAAAATAAAAATAAAATAAATAAAATTAATAAATTTAATAAATTTAAAATAAAAATAAAAATAATAAATTTAATAAATTTAAAATAAAAATAAAATAAATAAAATTAATAAATTTAATAAATTTAAAATAAAAATAAAATTAATAAATTTAATAAATTTAATAAATTTAAAATAAAAATAAAATTAATAAATTTAATAAATTTAATAAATTTAAAATAAAAATAAAATAAATAAAATTGATAAATTTAATAAATATAAAATAAAAATAAAATAAATAAAATTAATAAATTTAATAAATATAAAATAAAAATAAAATAAATAAAATTAATAAATTTAATAAATTTAAAATAAAAATAAAATAAATAGAATTAATAAATTTAATAAATTTAAAATAAAAATAAAATAAATAAAATTAATAAATTTAATAAATATAAAATAAAAATAAAATAAATAGAATTAATAAATTTAATAAATTTAAAATTAAAATAAAATAAATAAAATTAATAAATTTAATAAATTTAAAATAAAAATAAAATTAATAAATTTAAGAAATTTAAGAAATTTAAAATAAAAATAAAATAAATAAAATTGATAAATTTAATAAATTTAAAATAAAAATAAAATAAATAAAATTAATAAATTTAATAAATATAAAATAAAAATAAAATAAATAAAATTAATAAATTTAATAAATTTAAAATTAAAATAAAATAAATAAAATTAATAAATTTAATAAATTTAAAATAAAAATAAAATTAATAAATTTAAGAAATTTAAGAAATTTAAAATAAAAATAAAATAAATAAAATTAATAAATTTAATAAATATAAAATAAAAATAAAATAAATAAAATTAATAAATTTAATAAATTTAAAATAAAAATAAAATAAATAAAATTAATAAATTTAATAAATTTAAAATAAAAATAAAATAAATAAAATTAATAAATTTAATAAATATAAAATAAAAATAAAATAAATAAAATTAATAAATTTAATAAATTTAAAATAAAAATAAAATAAATAAAATTAATAAATTTAATAAATTTAAAATAAAAATAAAATAAATAAAATTAATAAATTTAATAAATATAAAATAAAAATAAAATAAATAAAATTAATAAATTTAATAAATTTAAAATAAAAATAAAATTAATAAATTTAATAAATTTAATAAATTTAAAATAAAAATAAAATAAATAAAATTAATAAATTTAATAAATTTAAAATAAAAATAAATAAATAAAATTAATAAATTTAATAAATATAAAATAAAAATAAAATAAATAAAATTAATAAATTTAATAAATTTAAAATAAAAATAAAATTAATAAATTTAATAAATTTAATAAATATAAAATAAAAATAAAATAAATAAAATTAATAAATTTAATAAATTTAAAATTAAAATAAAATAAATAAAATTAATAAATTTAATAAATTTAAAATAAAAATAAAATTAATAAAATTAATAAATTTAATAAATTTAAAATAAAAATAAAATAAATAAAATTGATAAATTTAATAAATTTACAATAAAATAACATAAAGGAAATAAATTCATACATTCTAAGAGCAAAAAAGCACGAGAGAGAGCACCAGAAGTTGATCAATAACAAGAATCTTTTTCAACATCATTTCTCAATGTCAACCATGGCGGACGTTCCTGTCACTCACTAGTGACACACACCTGGCGCCAGATGCCACAACTGGAACGCTTCTTGGCACCAAGGAAAAGGAAAAAAAAATCAAAAACTCCAAAATGTTTGTCGTATACCGTCACCCCGATCTCGTGTCCGATTTTTATTACAATAAAAAATAACATGAAACTGATTTGCTCACTCATGTGTTGCTAACCCGATAACATATCCGATATTTTTCATCTTTAGTGACATATTTCCCATGTTCCTAAGGCTTCGGGTAGCTGTTTTTCACTAGCTCCTTAGAGACTCGTATGTTGCTACCCAGATGATATTTATGACTTTTTATCTTCCTGTTCGACAGAAACTTCATGTCCCAGTGACTTTGGGGTGCTGTTTTTCATTATACCCTTAGAGACTAGACGGCTGCAAATTTTATGACAGAGATTTTTATCCAAATTTCTTTCAGTGTTTCTCTGCCTTTGGGGACTGTTTTTCACTAGATTCTTGGAGCCTAGATGCAACCCCGATGTTTGTTTTCTTGGTGCCGAGACTGATGAGGACAATTTCCTTTAAACGTCCAGGTGTCACACACACACACACACACACACACACACACACACACACACACACACAAACACACACATACACACACACATACATGCACACACACACACACACACACACACACACACACACACCACACATACATACACACACACACGAACACACACACACACTACAATTTGACATCACAATGGACGATATTTCTCAACTTGTAATTATTTTTGTTGCTTTATGTCAGTATTATTCCCCCTTCAAATAGGGTTAAGAAAGACAGGCTGGAGTTGGGAATTATGGCTGAATGCCTTCCTAACGTCCCATGGTAGCTCGAATAAGGGTTTTTCATTTCCCGGGTCGAGCGCTCTAACCACTGCGATACCGCGGTCACCAATGCCTAACTTGGGAATAAACTCCTCTGTATTTTCTTCCCGGAAAGAGTCAAGGTTATTTGCTTTGACTCGGCCAACCCATTTATAAGGGGAAATATTGCGCTTGTGGCCATAGCCAACGCCCTTGACTGCTTCATCCAGCAAGAAGCTGACCATGCCCTTATTCTCTCTGATTCTAAAGGCGCCTTACAGGCCATCAAGAAGCCACTCCTCAGAGACAATATTCGCATCATCACGACCATCCTCAGCCACTACCACAGGATAACCAGCCTTGGAAAAGCCATCACTCTTGCCTGGATTCCCAGCCACGTCGGCATCAAGGGAAATGAGGAAGCCGATCAAGCCGCCAAACAAGCCACTCTCAGAGCAGAAATCCAGATATCTCTGTCTCCTGGGATGCAACAGATTAAAAATAAAGCCACCAAGTCACTCCTTAACACCTTAATAACTAAACACAACCTGTGCACAGACATTGGCTCCCCCTCCACCTGGTGGTACAAAGCCACCACTGATCTTCGGCGTATCACCCTGCCGAAGAGCCTTCGACGAAGCACTGAGGTCAATGTGTACCGTCTGAGACTCGGGTACAAGTGCACCTGGCAAATAGTAGAGAATATCATCAAGGAATGCACCTTTTGCCAGGTAGCCTCACCACATCCACTGCTACACTACATCCTGGAATGTGATTCTTTTTCAGAGATTCGACGGAAAACTGGTGCCCCCGCAACATCTAGCGAAGACCCAAATGCCCTTCAGGTTGCTAGCTCCATCATCAGACTA
Organism: Halocaridina rubra; assembly: GCA_037179515.1. Taxonomy (NCBI): domain Eukaryota; kingdom Metazoa; phylum Arthropoda; class Malacostraca; order Decapoda; family Atyidae; genus Halocaridina; species Halocaridina rubra. The sequence goes on from JAXCGZ010016230.1 coordinate 6,527, forward strand.
GCAACAAATAACCACATGAACAGTCTATCAAATATTATCAGACAATACCCTCCACCAAGATAGCCATGCAATAACTCTTTCTCTCTCCCCCAAAACAGGAATTCATTTATGTTGTTTGATGTAAACTAATAATTCACAACTGAATATTTATGCTCTCCGTTATCTTTACAGTTTGGCACAATCTCACCTGCGGGCCAATTAGGAAAGTCCGATCATCACCAATAACAAGAATTCACCCCACCTCCTCACCAACAGGAAAGCCCATTCGCCAGCAAGAGCGAATACCACGTACACTCCGAAGAAAATCTCACCCCACCTGCGGGCCACAAGTGGAAGGTCCGCTCACCCTCATGGGTGAACATCCAACAAAAAAAAGGGCATATTTATGTTTATAAAAAGGCTGCAATTCCCTTATTGGAGAGGGTAGTCGAGTGAAATCATACCCATTCTAGGATTACTACTACAACTGATACTACTACTACTACTACTACTACTACTACTACTACTACTATTAATAATAATAATAATAATAATAATAATAATGATAATAATAATAATAATAATAATAATAATAATAATAATAATAATAATAATAATAATAATAATAATAATAATAATAAAAGTATTATTAATAATAATAATAATAATAATAATAATAATAATAATAATAATAATAATAATAATAATAATAATAAAAAAAAAATCATAATAATGATAGTAATAATAATAATAATAATAATAATAATAATAATAATAATAATAATAATAATAATAATAATAATAATAATAATAATAGAAATAATAATAATAATAATAATAATAATAATAATAATAATAATAATAATAATAATAATAATAATAATAATAGAAATAATAATAATAATAATAATAATAATAATAATAATAATAATAAAAATAATAATAATGATAATAATAATAATAATAATAATAACAACAACAATGACGTGGAGATTTTTATTATCCCATCTAATGACACCAATTTGTAAGATAGTATCCCACCGAGTGTCACCACTGACGTAGGGTATTTCCTCCTACGTTGTATATGATTATAATTATGGTAGCGTGGTTGGTGAAAGACATCTTCCTTTCTATACATTTATTCTTATTTTAACATCTATGTACTCAGAGCTCCTATTACTACAGTTCCTGTCACGACTAATTCCTGAGTCCCACCCCGGAAGGGGGGGAGGCTAACTCAGCTGTACTGTGTAAACTCTGCTGCTGGCAAGGCCCGGTCTCTAACTCAACTCACTGTGCCTGCCCTGGGTGGTTCTTGAAATACCCCAAGGGCAGGGGCGTGGCTTGTATGGGGAATAAAGGACTGGTTTATATCTCTCACCCTCTTGAAATATTTGAACGCCAGATGCCGAGTCCCATGGGACCAGCTATCCATCTTCGACCCTTTTTAACATGAGCCTCATCCTATCACACTCTGGAGAGAGTGTTCAATGTTTCCTTTGACACCTAGCCCAAAAGTCCTACGACATCCCTCCCCACCACACTGAAATATCTCTTATTTCAGTTTCATCATCCTAACTAACATTTGTTTACAATAAAAACGGGGCCGAATTATTTAAGTTATCATCTAAGAAATCCTATTTCTATGAACCCTCAACAAATTACACAAACATAACATATATATAGTACTTCTACAGACACTAGAGCATGCAGAGTCTATTTCCTTGTTGGAAATCTGTAATACAAACATCTTCTTATATTTAACAAAAGTAACCTTAATCACTATGATTTCAGTGTGTAACTAATATCAAACATTAATTAAGATCAAAAGTCAGTTTAAATCAAAACATTAATTCATCTACTTCTCTCGTTTCTTTAAAAGACAAAATTGAGTTAATTACAGTAAAATTATGACTCATTTAGAACATTAGCAAACAATTAAGTAGAGTATTAGCATGTATAAACATGTAAAATGCAATAGACCATAACATCAATAGTAATTTCTATAAGAAACCTTATCTTATAATTTCTACTCTTATTGTTACTATGGGCATTAATTTATTTTAAAATTTGGCCTTAAAACTACTCCTGAAACAAAACATGTTTTACTGTGTGTAAAGTCAAAACATTTACTATTTCGATATGCAATTACTATTCAGAGACCAATTAATATAAAAACTTAATGAACCTAAAGATTAAATCATAATTCAAATAATAATGATGCTAAAACAAAACACTAATATTATTTAAGCAGAAAAACAACTTATTAATCTTAGTGCAAATCATACAATTTATCCTCAAACAAAACATTTGTTACTTTTAGTAAAGTTAAAACATTCACTATTTCCATATTCAATTACTATTCAGAGACCAATGGATAGGAGAACTTAATGGACACAAAGATTAAATCATAATTCAAATAATAATGATGCTAAAACAAAACACTAATATTACTTAAGCAGAAAAACAACTTATTAATCTTAGTGCAAATCATACAATTTATCCTCAAACAAAACATTTGTTACTTTTAGTAAAGTTAAAACATTCACTATTTCCATATTCAATTACTATTCAGAGACCAATGGATAGGAGAACTTAATGGACACAAAGATTAAATCATAATTCAAATAATAATGATGCTAAAACAAAACACTAATATTATTTAAGCAGAAAAACAACTTATTAATCTTAGTGCAAATCATACAATTTATCCTCAAACAAAACATTTGTTACTTTTAGTAAAGTTAAAACATTCACTATTTCCATATTCAATTACTATTCAGAGACCAATGGATAGGAGAACTTAATGGACACAAAGATTAAATCATAATTCAAATAATAATAATGCTAAAACAAAACACTAATATTATTTAAGCAGAAAAACAACTTATTAATCTTAGTGCAAATCATACAATTTATCAATGGCACTTATTCAAAACTATATCTAAGGGAGACTCTGAGTTTTCGCTTAAAATTATCTTAAAGCTAGTAAAACAAAAAAAAATAAAAATAAAAATAAAAATATTTTGTCTTTTAGCACAGTGGACAAAGACGGTGGGGACATTTTCTTTCCCATTTTTTCAGTTCTAATACGGGGGTAATTTTAATTAACTAATAAGGGATTTTTAAATACCATTCTTTCTCTCTTCACTAAAGTTTGGACATGTATAGGGATTATTTTTCTTTCTGTTTCTGGGATTTCATCAAGATTACATGGTTTTTTAAAGTAGTTTAAAACTTTTATTTTTTAGGACTGTTCTCTCTGTCTAGGACGACTTTTATTTTCTCTGTCCCTTGCTCATGAATTCTTGCTAGGCGCGATTCCACGGTTTCCCTCGGGGATTCATTTTTTATTTTTTTTTTCATTTACATGGCCTTTTAGAGTGTTTTTTTAGGACTTCGTTTTCTCTGTCTAGGACGACTTTTGTTTTCTCTGTCTAGGACGACTTTTGTTTTCTCTGTCCCTTGCTCATGAATTCTTGCTAGGCGCGATTCCACGGTTTCCCTCGGGGATTTCATTTTTTCACTCCCTCGCCGTCCTTGCTGCAGGCCCAGGTTTGTTGCCATATCTCCTTTACTCGGATAGGCAAAACAAAAAGGAAAGGACTGGATCCATCCGCTAATCCTTCCAGCCTGGCTTCCTCGTCCCGCCCTCGGCCGATCTTGACTAAGACCACCACGCAGGAGACCTGCAACGTCACAGCGATTCTCTTCCGTACGGCCATCCACACGTACCTTCGAAGCAGATCTCGGGATGAAAATTTGAACCTCTGTCACTACTACAGTTGTAAGAAAGGTTCCCTATGACTTCAGGGTACCAACAATGGCCATACGTTGGTAATCGAGGCTATACTTTGCCTCCCCTGCAACTGCAAGTGATTGCAATCTCTATTCAATGGGCACTAGGGACTTGTCTGAGCGGACAAAATCTAAAGACTTTTAGAACTTGCAGGTCGGGGCTGCCTAGGAATAGGGTGGTAATGGAAGGTATGTGTCTACACAACTAGATTATTATTCCAAGATACTTAGGGCTTAGCAACTGCTACATAGCATTACTCTACTATAAATGTCAAAAAGAACAATCATTAAATGCTGAGAAAAGCCACTAAAGAAACATTCTTATTAGCGGTGGCTACAGTAACATCAAGTATGAATTCAGATAAAAGATACAAATCATCAAGTTACTGCTGATTTCATTTCAAAAATAATAATTAGCAACAGTCCATTGAGAGATAGCAACAATATCAGTCAACATAATAACATTACTAATAATCATGATCTAAAAATAAGAATAATAAACAATAAAAATAAATATACTAAATGAGAAATATCAATATATATACAATGGAGACTGGCATTCAGAAGTAAGAACAGAGTTCTATACTTATACTTCATAGTCATGCTCATTCTAACACAGTCTCTTTTAATATTTAAATTCCTGCTGTCATAATCAATGTATATATATAGAGCATAAGTGGCAACTCGCTGGCTCCACAATTTGTCAATGGGAGTTCTATCTATTCTCTAAACAGTTGCGACATGTGGCACAAACATTTATGCAAATGGCGGTACTACCGATGTCTTATCAGTATTTATGCAATAACAGCATGCAACAATCTATTGACTGCAATAAAATGTAGGCACAATTATCGCCTAGCTTCGCTGGAAAAAAACACACACACAAAAAATCAAAGACAGCAACGTTCTTTTAGCATTGAACGGAGCCTCTGTCAGGCTCAGAGTCGAGTGAAAGGTAGGAGAGAGAGAGAGAGAGAGAGAGAGAGAGAGAGAGAGAGAGAGAGAGAGAGAGAGAGAGAGAGAGAGAGAGAGAGAGAGAGAGAGAGGCTGGGCGACCGTGAAATACGTTGCGGTTTCCACTCACAAGTCAGCTGAGATGGGCCTCTGTCTTTTACTTGTACTGAAAATAAAAAATTGTCGCAGAGTATCTCTAATAATAAAATAAATAAACAATTGAACGTGAACAAACGTTAGCAATGACTATCGATAGAGTCTTACGTTTATTGTCAGCGGCTATTCTCATTCCCTCATTAACAAAAACAAAAGCAAAAAGAACTTAGTGTACAACTGAAGAACTGTCGAAGCATAAATCCATTCCTTTCTGTTTAATCTTGATAAGGACTTTACTGTAACAGCATACACATCCTTGTCTATAATGACAATCTCTCTCTTTTCTTGCTATAAATCAGAGGGTTGAGTCGAAGCACACACACTCTGATGAAATTAAAGCAAAAGATTAAAATCATATGTGACAATATCTTACTACTATCAACAAAAGTACAAATATCTTTTTCTTAACAGACGTCTTATAATGACTTAAATATCATTAATTTTAAATTTAAAACTCAGCAAATAATCTCTAATAATCTCAATTATCTTTAATTAACTCAATTGTAATCTAAAATTCATGAAAATGATAGGGATTAACCATAGTTATCTCTAGATAATCTTTTCAAAACTCTTTAAGTAAGATTTTAAAGATTTCTTCAATACAAAAAGAACTATATAACAAAAACGGGTATCAAAGAATATAAAAAGTCTATTGTATGCAATAATAAAAACAAAAATTATATTTCATTAGCAACAGTAAAGAATGCATTTTGCTTAAGTTTCAAATTCTCGTACGGAGTTGTACATAAACAATTCAAACATAAAATATATATATTCTTTTACTATCTCGAATTTGACTTATAACTGCTCTGTCAGTTTGCTTTTACGGGGGTGCGCATGTGGGCGCTGTTTTCTCCCCTGTTCTTTTGGCTTCTGGATAAACTTCTGCCCTCTCAAATACGGGATACAGCTGTGTAACATTCTTGTTGTCATTTCGTGTCAGCTCTCACTCTTTCTTTATGACCAAGCTGAAATAATTTTGATAAAACATTATCATGGCTAAAACTCGCAAAGTTTTATTTTATCAATCTAACATATCTCTTCAGACAGATAATGTATATACTGCAGCTAGCAAAGAAAATAAAGAATCATTCATAGATTCACGTCCTTTAACACGTAACATCTATCTTGGAATCTCTCGGAAATCGAATAATAATCTCAATGGCGGAGTAGGGGACAAAACAAAAATAAAACAAACTTGGCATTTCAACCATATCTGGGCAGGTGGAGAATTACTTTCTCAAACATATCCCTCACTAGATATTGCAACAGCGCATCACCTCCCATAAATACACTCTGATATGGCATGCAGAAGGACCTGGCGGAGCAGGGGAACGATCCTCGCAGACTCCCCAATCATGCTTCCTAACGGTGCTTTCCGCGATTTCACCCCCTAGAGCAACCCCCCATTATACCCCCAGTCATTCATACTCACTCGCTGTCACATTCGCTACATCACTTTCAAGACAATCATCCCCTTTTCTGTAAAATTCCCTTTAATTTACAACGTTGGTTGTAAGAAGAGTAAGGGTGAAATCTCGGTTGGGCCTCATGGTCACAGACTTCCTCACCAGTCCTAGGTCCCATTCTAACGAACAAACAAACATTCTACTCCCTTGAAGCTACGTTTGGGTGACACTGAAAAACCTTCCCTATTCTAGGACAGCACAAATTCCTCTAATTTACTCTTACTTTCGCCTGCACAGCACGAAATAAAAAACTCATCTCTAAACAATATCACAAAATTTCTTATTCTTCAAAAATAAAATGCCACACACGTATCGTAATATTAATTCCCCATCATCATAACACAAAAAGAACGATCTGTCATTTATGTCTTTCTTTCGCTAAAACATTACTCCCGCGGAGAAAAAACAAACAAAAAAAAAGAAAAAAACTTAAAAACAGGCGCAATCTTAACACTCTATTTCTTACGCTTTAAGAAATTAATATAACAATGATTTTACACGTACTTTAAAATATCAAAGCTCAGTACAATTACTACAGATTTATAATAACGAGGTTGGGAGATCGAATGGTCACTTCCACATTCCTTTCTCGAAAATCACACGTGTTCTAAGTAAAACCTTAAAAGCAGATTCAAGTATATTACTCACTATAATTCTTACACTTAAGAAATTAATATACTGTAACAGTGATTTCACGTGCATTAAATTTTTCAATTAAAAATCGATACATTCGCGTTCTTAAAATTCAATCTAAGCATTAATACAAATAAATGGAACGCACTTCCAACGAAATTTCTTTACATTACTCAAATTATAACAAAAATGGAGTTTATTACTGCTTATAGCTATTAGTACAAATTATCCATGTTAGTAATGGGTACAGAAATTCTACTTTTATCAACTTATTAGGCGCCACACCCCTCATAGGTGGGTTGGCTGAGTCAAAGCATAACTACAAGATAAAATGGCGGCGTCCACCGACCTCAATTTCTTTTACTAATTGTCCCATTACTCACTGGATACAGATCACAAGTACTTAGCTATTTTAAGGAGGTGGTCCTGAAGAACTTCATGGCAGAAGGCAAGGAAGGAGGGGGTTTTCCTCTCTGGGCACTGGAGGTTCCCGTCCAATTCTCTATCTCTCGAGTAAAATCGACGAATCGCCATCTTCTTGGTCGGATCCGGCACTTATACTTCTTGTAATGGGCATTTTCACTCAATGCTCCGGTCACACTTCGGCTTACTAAGAAATATCTTAGGAATAGTTCCTTCAAAGTTTTATAATATTCTCTATTTGACCACTCGTCACTTCTCATCCGCAGACCCAAGTATTTCAGGAAGTCGGTCGCGGGAATTATGGACGGACATTCACGGTCTTTTACATTTGCGCCGTCGAGGTATAAAAGTGAATTTTTGACTCGAGGCGTCTTTACAACCAGGGCACGGGGTGGGGCCTTGCCAATACGGAGGCGGGGGAGAGTGGCTGGATCTCATAATATGATACTGTAAGTGAAGGGGGAGCTCTGACTTTCTCGGCGTCACTCTCTCACTGCTGGTAAGCGTCTTGAAGTTTCTTCACTTGTACTTTTCTTCCATAGATGCTATATATATTTTTTATACTTCTATTTTTTTTTTCTTCTTTCTCTTCGGTAAAGTGTCGGCGTGGATTGATCCCGAGCTGTCCACCACTGACGTAAGAGTTTTAACTATCCCACCGAGTGTCACCACTGACGTAGGGTATTTCTCCTCCTACGTTGTATAATTATAATTATGGTAGCGTGGTTGGTGAAAGACATCTTCTTATTCATAGTTTATTCTTATTTTAACATCTATGTACTCAGAGCTCCTATTACTACAGTTCCTGTCACGACTAATCCCTGAGTCCTACCCCCAGAAAGGGGGAGGCTAACTCAGCTGTACTGTGTTAACTCTGCTGCTGGCAAGGCCCGGTCTCTAACTCAACTCACAGTGCCTGCCCTGGGTGGTTCTTGAAATACCCCAAGGGCAGGGGCGTGGCTTGTATGGGGAATAAAGGACTGGTTTATATCTCTCACCCTCTTGAGATATGAGATACGCCAGATGGCGAGTCCCAAAAGTCCTACGACAATCTTACAAATTGGTGTCATTAGATGGGATAATAAAAATCTCCATGTCAGTGGTGGACAGCTCGGGATCAATCCACGCCGACACTTTACCGAAGAGAAAGAAGAAAAAAAAAAATAGAAGTATAAAAAATATATAGCATCTATGGAAGAAAAGTACAAGTGAAGAAACTTCAAGACGCTTACCAGCAGTGAGAGAGTGTCGCCGAGAAAGTCAGAGCTCCCCCTTCACTTACAGTATCATATTATGAGATCCAGCCACTCTCCCCCGCCTCCGTATTGGCAAGGCCCCTCCCCAGCAGTAAAAGTATCAACGAAAGTATTTATGGAAGATACCGTCGCACTGAGCCAAAGTGTGACCGCGGCATTGAGTGAAAATGCCCATTACAAGAAGTATAAGTTGCCGGATCCGACCAAGAAGATGGCGATTCGTCGATTTTACTCGAGAGATAGAGAATTGGACGGGAACCTCCAGCGCCCAGAGAGGAAAACCCCCTCCTTCCTTGCCTTCTGCCATGAAGTTTTTCAGGACCACCTCCTTAAAATAGCTAAGTACTTGTGATCTGTATCCAGTGAGTAATGGGACAATTAGTAAAAGAAATTGAGGTCGGTGGACGCCGCCATTTTATCTTGTAGTTATGCTTTGACTCAGCCAACCCTCCTATAAGGGGTGTGGCGCTTAATAAGTTGATAAAAGTAGAATTTCTGTACCCATTACTAACACGGATAATTTGTACTAATAGCTATAAGCAGTAATAAACTCCATTTTTGTTATAATTTGAGTAATGAAAAGAAATTGCGTTGGAAGCGTTCCATTTATTTGTATTAATGCTTAGATTGAATTTTAAGAACGCGAATGTATCGATTTTTTAATTGAAAAATTTAATGCACGTGAAATCACTATTACAGTATATTAATTTCTTAAGTGTAAGAATTATAGTGAGTAATATACTTGAATCTGCTTTTAAGGTTTTACTTAGAACACGTGTGATTTTCGAGAAAGGAATGTGGAAGTGACCATTCGATCTCCCAACCTCGTTATTATAAACCTGTAGTAATTGTACTGATCCTTGATATTTTAAAGTACGTGTAAAATCATTTTTATATAAATTTCTTAAAGCGTAAGAAATAGTGTGTTAAGATTGCGCCTGTTTTTAAGTTTTTTTTTTTTTTTTTTTTTTTTTTTTTTTCTCCGCGGGAGGAATGTTTTAGCGAAAGAAAGACATAAATGACAGATCGTTCTTTTTGTGTTATGATGATGGGGAATTAATATTACGATACGTGTGTGGCATGTTTTTTTTGAAGAATAAGAAATTTCGTGATATTAGTTAGAGATGAGTTTTTTAATTTCACGCTATGCAGGTGAAAGTAAGAGTAAATTAGAGTAATTTGTGCTGTCCTAGAATAGGGAAGGTTTTTCAGTGTCACCCAAACGTAGCTTCAAGGGAGTAGAATGTTTGTTTGTTCGTTAGAATGGGACTTAGGACTAGTGAGGCAGTCTGTGACCGTGCGGCCCAACCGAGATTTCACCCTTACTCTTCTTACAACCAACGTTGTAAATTAAAGGGAATTTTACAGAAAGGGGATGATTGTCTTGAAAGTGATGTAGCGAATGTGACAGCGAGTGAGTATGAATGACTGGGGGTATAATGGGGGGTTGCTCTAGGGGGTGAAATCGCGGAAAGTACCGTTAGGAAGCATGATTGGGGAGCCTGCGAGGATCGTTCCCCTGCTCCGCCAGGTCCTTCTGCATGCCATATCAGAGTGTATTTATGGGAGGTGATGCGCTGTTGCAATATCTAGTGAGGGATATGTTTGAGAAAATAATTCTCCACCTGCCCAGATATGGTTGAAATGCCAAGTTTGTTTTATTTTTGTTTTGTCCCCTACTCCGCCATTGAGATTATTATTCGATTTCCGAGAGATTCCAAGATAGATGTTACGTGATAAAGGACGTGAATCTATGAATGATTCTTTATTTTCTTTGCTAGCTGCAGTATATACATTATCTGTCTGAAGAGATATGTTAGATTGATAAAATAAAACTTTGCGAGTTTTAGCCATGATAATGTTTTATCAAAATTATTTCCGCTTGGTCATAAAGAAAGAGTGAGAGCTGACACGAAATGACAACAAGAATGCTACACAGCTGTATCCCGTATTTGAGAGAGCAGAAGTTTATCCAGAAGCCAAAAGAACAGGGGAGAAAACAGCGCCCACATGCGCACCCCCGTAAAAGCAAACAGACAGAGCAGTTATAAGTCAAATTCGAGATAGTAAAAGAATATATATATTTTATGTTTGAATTGTTTATGTACAACTCCGTACGAGATTTTGAAATTTAAGCAAAATGCATTCTTTACTGTTGCTAATGAAATATACTTTTTGTTTTTATTATTGCATACACAGGGACAGACTTTTTATATTTTTTCAGATTCCCGATTTTGTTATATAGTTTTTGTATTGAAGAAATCTTTAAAATCTTATTTAAAGAGTTTTGGAAAAGACTATCTAGAGATAACTATGGTTAATCCCTATCATTTTCATGAATTTTAGATTACAATTGAGCTAGTTAAAGATAATTGAGATTATTAGAGATTATTTGCTGAGTTTTAAAGTTAAAATTAATGACACTTAAGTCCTTTTTAAGAAGTTGTTAAGAAAAAAGATAGTTGTACTTTTGTTGATAGTAGTAAAGATAGTGTCATATATGATTTTAATCTTTTGTTTTAATTTCATCAGAGTGGGTGCGCTCCGACTCAACCCTCTGATTTATAGCAAGAAGAGAATTGTCATTATAGACGAGGATGTGTATGCTGTTACAGTAAAGTCCTTATCAAGATTAAACAGAAAGGAATGGATTTATGCTTCGACAGTTCTGCAGTTGTACACTAAGTTCTTTTTGCTTTTGTTTTTGTTAATGAGGGAATGAGAATAGCCGCTGACAATAAACGTAAGACTCTATCGATAGTCATTGCTAACGTTTGTTCACGTTCATTTGTTTATTTATTTTATTATTAGAGATACTCTGCGACACTTTTTTATTTTCAGTACAAGTTTAAAAGACAGAGGCCCATCTCAGCTGACATGTGAGTGGAAACCGCAACGTATTTCACGGTCGCCCAGTCTCTCTCTCTCTCTCTCTCTCTCTCTCTCTCTCTCTCTCTCTCTCTCTCTCTCTCTCTCTCTCTCTCTCTCTCCTACCTTTCACTCGACTCTGAGCCTGACAGAGGCTCCGTTCAATGCTAAAAGAACGTTGCTGTCTTTGATTTTTTGTGTGTGTTTTTTTTCCAGCGAAGCTAGGCGATAATTGTGCCTACATTTTATTGCAGTCAATAGATTGTTGCATGCTGTTATTGCATAAATACTGATAAGACATCGGTAGTACCGCCATTTGCATAAATGTTTGTGCCACATGCCGCAACTGTTTAGAGGATAGATAGAACTCCCATTGACAAATTGTGGAGCCAGCGAGTTGCCACTTATGCTCTATATATATACATTGATTATGACAGCAGGAATTTAAATATTAAAAGAGACTGTGTTAGAATGAGCATTTCTATGAAGTATAAGTATAGAACTCTGTTCTTACTTCTGAATGCCAGTCTCCATTGTATATATATTGATATTTCTGATTTAGTATATTTATTTTTATTGTTTATTATTCTTATTTTTAGATCATGATTATTAGTAATGTTATTATGTTGACTGATATCGTTGCTATCTCTCAATGGCCTATTGCTAATTATTATTTTTGAAATGAAATCAGCAGTAACTTGATGATTTGTATCTTTTATCTGAATTCATACTTGATGTTACTGTAGCCACCGCTAATAAGAATGTTTCTTTAGTGGCTTTTCTCAGCATTTAATGATTGTTCTTTTTGATGTCTATAGTAAAGTAATGCTATGTAGCAGTTTCTCAGCTAAGCCCTAAGTATCTTGGAATAATAATCTAGTTGTGTAGACACATACCTTCCATTACCACCCTATTCCTAGGCAGCCCCGACCTGCAAGTTCTAAAAGTCTTTAGATTTTGTCCGCTCAGACAAGTCCCTAGTGCCCATTGAATAGAGATTGCAATCACTTGCAGTTGCAGGGGAGGCCAAGTATAGCCTCGATTACCAACGTATGGCCATTGTTGGTACCCTGAAGTCATAGGGAACCTTTCTTACAACTGTAGTAGTGACAGAGGTTCAAATTTTCATCCCGAGATCTGCTTCGAAGGTACGTGTGGATGGCCGTACGGAAGAGAATCGCTGTGACGTTGCAGGTCTCCTGCGTGGTGGTCTTAGTCAAGATCGGCCGAGGGCGGGACGAGGAAGCCAGGCTGGAAAGATTAGCGGATGGTACCAGTCCTTGTCCTTTTTGTTTTGCCTATCCGAGTAAAGGAGATATGGCAACAAACCTGGGCCTGCAGCAAGGACAGCGAGGGAGTGAAAAAAAAGAATCCCCGAGGGAAACCGTGGAATCGCACCTAGCAAGAATTCATGAGCAAGGGACAGAGAAATTAAAAGTCGTCCTAGACAGGGAAAACAAAAGTCGTCCTAGACAGAGAAAAAATAAAAGTCGTCCTAGACAAGGAAAACAAAAGTCGTCCTAGACAGAGAAAAAATAAAAGTCGTCCTAGACAGAGAAAAAATAAAAGTCGTCCTAGACAGAGAAATTAAAAGTCGTCCTAGACAGAGAAAAAATAAAAGTCGTCCTAGACAGAAAAAATAAAAGTCGTCCTAGACAGAGAAAAAATAAAAGTCGTCCTAGACAGAGAAATTAAAAGTCGTCCTAGACAGAGAAAAAATAAAAGTCGTCCTAGACAGAGAAATTAAAAGTCGTCCTAAGACAGGGAGAACAGTCCTAAAAAATAAAAGTTTTAAACTACTTTAAAAAACCATGTAATCTTGATGAAATCCCAGAAACAAGGAGATCCCCATACATGTCATAACTGTAGTGAAAAGAGAGGAAAAGAAACACAGAAATATTTTACAATATTTTAATAATACCTTTAGAAGCCACGTAA
>JAXCGZ010016230.1:22500-26102 GCA_037179515.1 Halocaridina rubra
AATAAAAAAAATAGATAAAAATAACTACAAAGCAACTACTGACATTTATCTTATCATGAAATAAACAGAATAATGAAAAAATAAAATGAATGAATCAATTAAATATTATACATTAACAAATTCCATTTGCCTTTTGTTTTCAATGAATATAAATGAATGAATAAAAACAAATAAATAAATTAATAATCAAACAAATAAACGTCTCGTCTGATGTCTCTCTGCAACAATGAAAAATATATGATTTTTACACTTGTTTATTTTTATTTTTATCATAATAAAAAAAAATATATACTGCACAGGTATGTATATACGAGTGTGTGTGTGTGTGTGTGTGTGTGTGTGTGTGTGTGTGTGTGTGTGTGTGTGTGTGTGTGTGTGTGTGTGATTACCTAATTGTGTTTACGGGAAAGAGCCCAAAGCTCGTATCTTCCCGTCTCCTCATCGGTTCCATTTTATACTTAGTGATACTTATCATACCTGTCCTTAAAACTATGGATTGAGATATCATCAACTACCTCCTCGCTTAGCCAATTCCAATTATCAACTACTCTTACACTGAAAAAGTATTTCCTTACATCCTGCAAAGAAGTTTTCTTACGAAGCTTCAAACTATGACCTCTAGTTCTAGAGCCAGCCATATCAAAATATCGATTCCTATCCACTCTATCATAACCATGAAGGAATTTAAAGACTGTCACCATATCCCCCCCTCACTCTTCTAGCTTCGAGTGATGGTAAGTCTAATTCCCTCAGCCTCTCATCATAACTGAGATTGCGTATTTCTGGCACCAGTTTCGTGGCATGTCTTTGAACTTTTTCAAGCTTAGCTATGTGCTTTTTCAAGTGCGGATTCCAAAAGGGGGCTGCATATGCCAGTTTTGGCCTCACATAGGTTACATAAATATTTATGAACATTTCCTTGTCCATGTGCCTGAAGGCTACCCTTACATTTGATAAGAATGCATATGCTGCCCTTACTATGCCATTTATATGTATTTCTGGAGACAAATCTGCCAGTATGTTTACTCCTAGATCTCTCTCATTTTCTGTCTCTTGAAGTTGTACTCCAGCCACCGAGTAGTCAAGCTTGGGCTTTCTTGCACTTGTACCCATTCTCATTACCTTACATTTTGAAGTATTGAATTTCATTAGCCACTTTTCTGACCACTCATGCAGATTATTTAGATCCTCCTGAAGTTCTCTACCATTGTTCTCGTTTTTTACTTTCTTCACAATCTTTGCATCATCTGCAAACATATTCATGAATGAATTTACAGACTCTGGTAGGTCATTTACATATACAAGGAACAAAAGTGGCCCTAAAACTGAACCCTGTGGAACTCCACTACTAACTCTTCTCCATTCAGACACTGAGTGTCTTACTCTAACCCTCTGTTCCCTTCCTTCTAAGTAAGTTTTTATCCATTCCAAAACATTTCCACCTATTCTAGCCATTGATTGCAGCTTCCTAATAAGTCTCCCATGTGGAACAGTGTCAAACGCTTTCTGGAAGTCTAGGAATATGCAATCTGCCCAGCCCTCTCTTTCCTGTAAGATTTGGCTTACCTCATCATAAAATTCTAATAAGTTTGTTACTGTTGATCTACCTTCTCTGAAGCCATGTTGCCTCACTGACAAAAAGTTGAAGGATTCCAAGTGAAGAGAGATATGTTTCCTTAGTAGTTTCTCCATAACTTTACAAACTGTGCTGGTCAAGGAAACTGGTCTATAGTTCAGAGCCGTATCCCTCCTTCCCTTTTTGAAGATAGGTATCACATTTGCTTGTTTCCAGCATGTGTGTGTGTGTGTGTGTGTGTGTGTGTGTGTGTGTGTGTGTATGTATGTGTGTGTGTGTGTGTGTGTGTGTGTGTGTGATTACCTAATTGTGATTACCTAATTGTGTTTACGGGAAAGAGCCCAAAGCTCGTATCTTCCCGTCTCCTGATCGGTTCCATTTTTAGACTTAGTGATACTTATCATACCTGTCCTTAAAACTATGGATTGAGGTAGCATTAACTACCTCCTCGCTTAGCGAATTCCAATTATCAACTACTCTTACACTGAAAAAGTATTTCCTTACATCCTGCAAACAAGTTTTCTTCCGAAGCTTCAAACTATGACCTCTAGTTCTAGAGCCAGCCATATCGAAATATCGATCCCTATCCACTCTATCATAACCATGAAGGAATTTAAAGACTGTCACCATATCCCCCCTTACTCTTCTAGCTTCGAGTGATGGCAAGTCTAATTCCCTCAGCCTCTCATCATAACCGAGATTGCGTATTTCTGGCACCAGTTTCGTGGCATGTCTTTGAACTTTTTCAAGCTTAGCTATGTGCTTTTTCAAGTGCGGATTCCAAAAGGGGGCTGCATATTCGAGTTTTGGCCTCACATAGGTTACATAAATATTTCTGAACATTTCCTTGTCCATGTGCCTGAAGGCTACCCTTACATTTGATAAGAATGCATATGCTGCCCTTACTACGCCATTTATATGTATTTCTGGAGACAAATCTGCCAATATGTTTACTCCTAGATCTCTCTCATTTTCTGTCTCCTGAAGTTGTACTCCAGCCACCGAGTAGTCAAGCTTGGGCCTTCTTGCACTTGTACCCATTCTCATTACCTTACATTTTGAGGTATTGAATTTCATTAGCCACTTTTCTGACCACTCATGCAGATTATTTAGATCCTCCTGAAGTTCTCTACCATTGTTCTCGTTTTTTACTTTCTTCACAATCTTTGCATCATCTGCAAACATATTCATGAATGAATTTACAGACTCTGGTAGGTCATTTACATATACAAGGAACAAAAGTGGCCCTAAAACTGAACCCTGTGGAACTCCACTACTAACTCTTCTCCATTCAGACACTGAGTGTCTTACTCTAACCCTCTGTTCCCTTCCTTCTAAGTAAGTTTTTATCCATTCCAAGACATTTCCACCTATTCTAGCCATTGATTGCAGCTTCCTAATAAGTCTCCCATGTGGAACAGTGTCAAACGCTTTCTGGAAGTCTAGGAATATGCAATCTGCCCAACCCTCTCTTTCCTGTAAGATTTGGCTTACCTCATCATAAAATTCTAATAAGTTTGTTACTGTTGATCTTCCTTCTCTGAAGCCATGTTGCCTCACTGACAAAAAGTTGAAGGATTCCAAGTGAAGAGAGATATGTTTCCTTAGTAGTTTCTCCATAAGTTTGCAAACTATGCTGGTCAAGGAAACTGGTCTATAGTTCAGAGCCGTATCCCTCCTTCCCTTTTTGAAGATAGGTATCACATTTGCTTGTTTCCAGCATCTTGGAATCTCCCCCGACTCCAATGACTTCTTAAATATGATACTTAGTGCCACTGATATTGTGTTTGCGCATTTTTTAAGCACATGAGGGGATATGTCATCAGGACCTGTAGCTTTATGAACATCTAAATCCATCAGCGCCTTGCATACCTCTGTGGCTGTAAGGTTGATGTTCTCTAATACCGGCCCTTGAGCTTCTATCACTGCAGTCTGAGGGGGTGGGGTATTTTCTACTGTAAATACTGACTGAAACTCCTTGTTCAATTCTTTGCAGATCTCTTCGTCCGTCTCAGTGATGCTTCCA
>JAXCGZ010016231.1:0-22500 GCA_037179515.1 Halocaridina rubra
AACTGGCGTGACACGTGGCATGCCATGTGCGACGTACCACTTTGGTGTGAACGCGGCCTTAGGAGTAAACAATATTATATAATTGCGTACACTGGCATTTTTATTGCAATGTGCTAACTAATAATAAAACAATATATTGTACAATTTTACAAAAGTTAAGAAATATTACGTGAAAAAAGTATTGTACATTATTTACAGAGAAGAACACAGTTAGAATCCACCCTCATACTGCATATTGCTTTGATAGTTACGCTTTGAGCAAATAGCTTTGTCTCGTTATGTACGCCACGTTCATAGAGAAAGTGTAATTTTGCACAGTTTCTACTCTACCCAAGTAACGCTCGTGGTTCGCTGGCTAATGGTTAGAGACCCCTTAAAATTCCTGGATGTAATGGAAGTGAGAGAGCTTCCTTAGAGAGAATAGTATAATATAGAATGTTGTCAGTATTTGCATTTCTGGATAAAACTCCCAATGAAATATTTATAGTTTTACAAAATGTTTCTTCTCGTTTGGAATTGGAGTTAATTGGAGCATATTACTTAGAAAATTATATTTTCTGTGAAAAATAAAGCTCGAAATAGTAACTTATGAGTTACAAATATTTATGTTAAGCAAAGTCTTGTTCTAGACGTCATGAGGAGTAATTGTTCTAGCTCTAAAGACATGTTTGAAAGAACCCTCTGATGCATATTTAGTGATACGCAGAATATACGAAAATATGAATTAAAGATTTATAATGGAAGTATTCTTATTCTTTCACTATACATTTTTCCCACTTCCGTGTGGGGTCGATGTATCTGACAGCTATTCACTTAGCTCGGTCATGCACGATATCCTCACTTATGCAGTCCGTTCCCTCTCTTTCTTCTTCTTATCTCCCTTGCCTGTCTTTGGCTTCCATCTCCATCAAGAGATTGCGTAATCATAACTTTATTTTAAATGAAGTTATTATTGTAGTATTTTTAAGAATCTCTTTTTTTAAATCTCCTTTTTTAATTCATTTGCTCTGCAACTCGCTTCAAGTCTCTCAATCTTCTAAAATGTCTTTATAAGATCTTTTATAACTTCGCTTGTTTTCATTTCCGAAGTCATTGAATTTTGTTTTATGGAATTTTATAATACTTTTAGAATGTCGCGGCTAAAGGTTTGCGGAGCTTTAGAGCTAAACATTTAAGCATTTTAGAATTATTATTATTATTGTATTATTATTATTATTATTATTATTATTATTATTATTATTATTATTATTATTATTATTATTATTATTATTATTATTATTATTATTATTATTGTTCCGGTTTTACGTCACGGACTCCCTTTTCTACCGAGGGCTAGGACGGTTGCCTTCTTGCGAAGGACTTGTTTTTGGCAGATGTAATCCTTACCCTGAGTGCATGCCCCTGCTAACCTCAAACCGTGACGGAGCGCGAACCCTCGATCTGACGCCTCAGAGTCGCGGATGCTACCGTTTGAACTACGGTGACTACTATTATTATTATTATTATTATTATTATTATTATTATTATTATTATTATTATTATTATTATTTATTATTATTATTATTATAATAATAATAATAATAATAATAATAATAATAATAATAATAATAATATTATTATTATTATTATTATTATTATTATTATTATTATTATTATTATTATTATTTGCGTTAATAATAATAATAATAATAATATAATTTTTATTATTATTATTATTATTATTAGTAGTTGTAGTAGTAGTAGTAGTACATACTGTATGTTTTGTAACAGCCCCCTAACAATTCAGCTGCTTTAGTTAGTGTTCCAATAAGTTTGTGGAGTCTGTGGTAGAACAGTATCTTTACAAGATTATGCTTTGTTTAGGGCAGACATTCCTGTCGGGCAGCGCTATTGCAAAAAAAAAAAAATAAAATAAAAAAAGATCGAGGTAAAATTCAAGGACAAGGAAAACGGAATAAATCCAAAGGCAAGAGGCAATAAAACTCAAAATACTTCCCATAACTTCTGTAATTACAAGAAACCTATGAAAGAAAAAAAATATAAGAACGGCAGTCAATATATATTTTTTTCGACAATTTCGGACAAATGTCTCAGTAATCTCGAAATTTATTGCCAGTTTTTTCTTTAACACCGAGAGACATTTCGTTTCCAGATTCTTATGGGAAAGAAAATTCTCTCTCTCTCTCTCTCTCTCTCTCTCTCTCTCTCTCTCTCTCTCTCTCTCTCTCTCTCTCTCTCTCTCTCTCTCTCTCTCTCTCTCTCTCAAACATTTTTGAAAAGAGAGGCCGTTAAAGGTATACTTATGTGTATTTATTCTTTTCCAAGATATGTTTTATATAGTGTTTTTATTTGTATTGGTTAATCTCAGTCACCTTATTTTGCTTGATATCAGCATTACAATATTTATCCTCTTTAAAAATGTAATTCACAAAAAGAAACCTTACATGAAGCAGTTGTATATTTATATAACTTGTTGTGTTGTTATGAGTTAGCCCAAGGAGGTCCAGCCCCAGGCCTGCGGGTCAACTATGTCCCATGAGATGATTTGTTGTGGCCCTCGGGCATACATGCCTCATTCCCACTTGTAAGGGGGGTGGTCGAGCCAAGAAACGCGCATTCACCACGATCCACATATACCTCAACCACTCCTCTCAGCTCCTTGGGGAAAAAGGGTTGCCACGTCTCCCCCCCCCCTTTCCACCCTGCTTGGGTCATCCACAAGGTAGGCGAGGCAAGGATACGTTACTGCTCCAAGAAGTATATTTTGTTCATTCAGTTGCTTTTGTGGCCCGCGGCATCAAGGATTTCGTATATTGTGGCCCATTGTTTGAAAGGTAAATTTTTCTGTTAGTCTATGGCACTCATCTAGACACTAGACATATTCAATCACACCAGTGTAGGTCTCCAGGAGGATAGTATGCTCGAACTCGGCCAAACCCAGTGTTGATATGTCGGATATATAATCTTCTATGGTTTCGGTTTTACGTCACGAACTCCCTTTTCTACTAAGGGCTAGGACGTTTGCCTTCTTGAGAAGGACTTGTTTTGGCAGATGTAATCGTTACCCTGAGTGTATGCCCTTACTAACCTCAGTCCGTGACGGGGCGCGAACCCTCGACCTGCCGACTCAGAGTCGCGGACGCTTCCATTTTGCCACGGAGACTACTGGATATATGATCTTCTATACCTACCTGATATGGCTCGTTGACGTAATGTACAAATTCAAGAGTAACTTTTAAGCGAACACATTTAATGAATTTCCAACAAGACGAGTTTACAATTTCCCCTCATGTTGACTCGGCGCTATTCCCCTTTTCATAAATCTCTTCATCCGGTTGCAATATATATATGTTATCGTGAAGTAAACTAGAGGAAGCAAAAGTAAATAAATCTCTCTCTCTCTCTCTCTCTCTCTCTCTCTCTCTCTCTCTCTCTCTCTCTCTCTCTCTCTCTCTCTCTCTCTCTCTCTCTCTCTCTCTCTCTCTCTCTCTCTCTCTCTCTCTCTCTCTCTCTCTCTAGCATCCATCATACATAATACCTTTGAATTCAAAGGATTAGGTTTTGATTCCAAAGCCCTCTGGTTGCTTTGATATGTGTGAACTTATGCCAGTATAATTTCTATTATTTTATTTGAATTTTTTCACTAACTATAAGCTAAAAATGTCTTATTTGTGCCTTTTCTTTTTATACATCTATACATTTGTTGTTGCCATGGCTAGAAGACCCATGTTCTGCAGCTGTTGATAGTAACCACAAGTCGAGGCTTTTGATTGCCTCAGAATGATCCAAAGCTATTCTGTTGATTCCATTTTTTGAAAAACACTCTTTAGTGAATCTCTTGTCAACTT
Source organism: Halocaridina rubra (assembly GCA_037179515.1). NCBI lineage: Eukaryota > Metazoa > Arthropoda > Malacostraca > Decapoda > Atyidae > Halocaridina > Halocaridina rubra. Next base: position 3,849 of record JAXCGZ010016231.1, read on the forward strand.
TAATAACTTTTCTATTTATTTGTGTATATAGTTGTTTGTATCTTTATTTACTGCATTTATACATATTTATTTATTTACTTAATTTTATTTTTTTCTTCTTTGCATATTAATTTTTAGTCTACTTTCAGTGTATAACGAATATAGATATACTTATTCTTCACAGATAAATATTTATTTTGTAGGAGTTTTTTCTAGTTAGCTAGACGCACACAAATGGATTTCATAAACGTATCTGACGCAATTCTGTGTATGGCTAGGATCCCGTACGGGATCCTAGCCATACACAGAACCGCGTCAGATGCGTTTATGAAATCCATTTGTGTGTGTCTAGCTAACTAACAATATGGTATCGTAGGTTTACACCGTTTAAGAAATCGGGCCTAGGAGTACACTAAATCGTAGCAAGAGAATTGAAAGGAAAAAAAACAAACTTCATTTTGTATATATTTTGCACAATTGTTTATAGCAATTTCTCTTCAGTGACGTATTTGTGAAATATTTTGCTTGTGTGTGTGTGTGCAACTGAAACCTCTCCCCCTACTGTAGTTAGCATTTTGCTTAATCCCAAGAGCAAAAAAGGGCTTAAGAAGAAAATGTAGCTAATGCAATCTCATCTACATAATTGCCTATTAAGGCGCTAACGTCCTGCAATATATTTATTGAATGCTGCATATGTGAATGTTCGTATTATTTTTATTATTAAAGTATTAGTTTATTTATTTACTCTAAATTCATAGTTTTATTCACGTCTAAAATGGTCTGCGTAAGTGGACTTATCACTTATAGGAAGTGAAATTAAATACTCAATAAAATAGTCAAGTGGGAACCCAACTTTTCTCGTTAACGACAGTTTCGAGGAATTCAAAGTTAATTTATAGCTTCACAGACACTATTAATTAAGCTTTAGGAGGAGAAAAGAAACAGTATAGCCAATTGAAAAAAGAAAATAAAACTTTAAATACAAAAGTAATGAATTTGGATTTCTATATTATTGTAGTTTAATTACATATTATTTCATATCAGTTTTGTATTATGATATTAATATATCATGCACTAATTGTAGAAGATTGCAGTTATCGTAGAAGATTGCAGTTATGGCATACTTTAATACCCATGGGTCTAATGTTCACTGGTTGATTCTCCACTGTAGGAATTTGATTTCTCTTTCAAATGAGATCATTTTATTGTTAGGGGATAGTTTATCCATTCATTTTTACATAGTTTTAATCATCTGACTCCGTTACTTAGTAAAGCAAAAATAAAAAAAAGTATATATATATATATATATATATGTGTGTGTGTGTGTGTGTGTGTGTGTGTGTGTGTGTGTGTGTGTGTGTGTGTGTGTGTGTGTGTGTGTGTGTGATTACCTAATTGTGATTACCTAATTGTGTTTACGGGAAAGAGCCCAAAGCTCGTATCTTCCCGTCTCCTGATCGGTTCCATTTTTAGACTTAGTGATACTTATCGTACCTGTCCTTAAAACTATGGATTGAGATAGCATTAACTACCTCCTCGCTTAGCGAATTCCAATTATCAACTACTCTTACACTGAAAAAGTATTTCCTTACATCCTGCAAACAAGTTTTCTTACGAAGCTTCAAACTATGACCTCTAGTTCTAGAGCCAGCCATATCGAAATATCGATCCCTATCCACTCTATCATAACCATGAAGGAATTTAAAGACTGTCACCATATCCCCCCTTACTCTTCTAGCTTCGAATGATGGCAAGTCTAATTCCCTCAGCCTCTCATCATAACCGAGATTGCGTATTTCTGGCACCAGTTTCGTGGCATGTCTTTGAACTTTTTCAAGCTTAGCTATGTGCTTTTTCAAGTGCGGATTCCAAAAGGGGGCTGCATATTCGAGTTTTGGCCTCACATAGGTTACATAAATATTTCTGAACATTTCCTTGTCCATGTGCCTGAAGGCTACCCTTACATTTGATAAGAATGCATATGCTGCCCTTACTACGCCATTTATATGTATTTCTGGAGACAAATCTGCCAGTATGTTTACTCCTAGATCTCTCTCATTTTCTGTCTCTTGAAGTTGTACTCCAGCCACCGAGTAGTCAAGCTTGGGCCTTCTTGCACTTGTACCCATTCTTATTACCTTACATTTTGAGGTATTGAATTTCATTAGCCACTTTTCTGACCACTCATGCAGATTATTTAGATCCTCCTGAAGTTCTCTACCATTGTACTCGTTTTTTACTTTCTTCACAATCTTTGCATCATCTGCAAACATATTCATGAATGAGTTTACAGACTCTGGTAGGTCATTTACATATACAATGAACAAAAGTGGCCCTAAAACTGAACCCTGTGGAACTCCACTACTAACTCTTCTCCATTCAGACACTGAGTGTCTTACTCTAACCCTCTGTTCCCTTCCTTCTAAGTAAGGTTTTATCCATTCCAAGACATTTCCACCTATTCTAGCCATTGATTGCAGCTTCCTAATAAGTCTCCCATGTGGAACAGTGTCAAACGCTTTCTGGAAGTCTAGGAATATGCAATCTGCCCAGCCCTCTCTTTCCTGTAAGATTTGGCTTACCTCATCATAAAATTCTAATAAGTTTGTTACTGTTGATCTTCCTTCTCTGAAGCCATGTTGCCTCACTGACAAAAAGTTGAAGGATTCCAAGTGAAGAGAGATATGTTTCCTTAATAGTTTCTCCATAAGTTTGCAAACTATGCTGGTCAAGGAAACTGGTCTATAGTTCAGAGCCGTATCCGTCCTTCCCTTTTTGAAGATAGGTATCACATTTGCTTGTTTCCAGCATCTTGGAATCTCCCCCGACTCCAGTGACTCCTTAAATATGATACTTAGTGCCACTGATATTGTGTTTGCGCATTTTTTAAGCACATGAGGGGATATGTCATCAGGACCTGTAGCTTTATGAACATCTAAATCCATCAGCGCCTTGCATACCTCTGTGGCTGTAAGGTTGATGTTCTCTAATACCGACCCTTGAGCTTCTATCACTGCAATCTGAGGGGGTGGGGTATTTTCTACTGTAAATACTGACTGAAACTCCTTGTTCAATTCTTTGCAGATCTCTTCGTCCGTCTCAGTGATGCTTCCATCCGCTCTCTTTAGCCTTAAAACCTGTTCTTTTACCTTCAGTTTTCCTCTGATAAAGCTGTGGAAAAGCTTGGGATTTTCTTTAGCCTTCCTGGTGATGTCCCTCTCATAATATCTCTCTGCCTCTCTCCTTTTACTTAGGTAGTCATTTCTTGCTCTTTTGTAGGTTTGCCAGGCATTTATGTTTTTTCTCCTCCTATACCTTTTCCAGCATTTGTCTCTCCACTCCTTAGCTCTTTTACACCCATTATCGAACCATTTCTCTCTGGCATGAATTACACCTACTTTGGTGACAGGTATGCAGCAATCTACTATCTTCCCATATTTCTCACAAAAGATGTCATACATTTCTTGTACAGATTTGTTATAAAATAAGGTTCTCCAGTCAATAACTGCAAAAAGCTCATTCATTTTGATGTAATCTCCTTTCGGATAGTTCCTCCTCATGTCCTCAGTGCCTCTACTCTCAGGAAGAATGTCTTCAATGATATACTCCATCAACAACACACAGTGGTCACTCTTTCCAATTGGTGGTTCATACTCAATATTTTCAATATCCAACACATTATCTGTGAACACTAGATCAAGTAGTGATGGCTCATCCCCACCCCTGGCTCTTGTTGGTTCCATTACATGTTGGTGTAGGAAATTCCCTTGTACGCAATCTAGGAATCTTGCCCCAAATGAGTCCTCACCACTGTGTGGGTCAAGATTTATCCAATCTATCTCTTTATGATTAAAGTCTCCCATAATCAAAATCCTACATTTTTTCTCCCGTGCCATGTTAACAACTGAGTTTATGACTTCAATAGTACCTATATGACTTTCCTCATAAATTTCAAGCCTATTTTGGTTCCTTGGTGGGTTGTATACAACAGTTATTATAATGCTCTCTGACCCAGTATTTATGCGAGCAACAAGAAATTCCCTGAACTCACTTTCTATAGCAAAGTTTATTTCTTCAACTTGAATCCTCTCACTTATGAGCAGTGCTATCCCTCCACCAGTCCTCTCAGATCTTTCGACCCTTAGTATTCTGAAGCCCTTAGGAAAAACTGTGACACTGTTTATGTCCTCACTCAACTTAGTCTCTGTAATTGCTACTATATCTGCCTTACTGTTGTGAATCCTATCTTTTAATTCTACTGCCTTACCAGCTAATCCATGAGCATTTGTGTATAACAATCTTAATGAGGCCCCATCCCCTGATCTTCTGTCATTATCTTCTTTATCTCCCCTTTGTCTGGAAGTATTCTGTAACGAAAATTTTTCTTCTCTTCTTCATTTCTTTCATCATTTAACCTTCTTGCCTCTTGCAACAAGTTTTTGATCTTTCCCATCTCTTCCTGTGTTCTGTATCGTCTAATGAACACTTCTTTGCATTCTTGAAGGTCTTTTAGACTTTTTTTTCTCAACAATATTTCCCTACATGTTTCCCCTCTCTCAAAGGTTACTTTTGTTGGTCTCGGCTTTCCTTCCCTCGAATATTTACCTAGTTGGTGTATGTTTACAATATCCTCAGGACCACATACTACTCCAAGCTTTCTTATCAGGTCTACAACCCTAGCTTTATTTTCTTCAAGTCTCCCCTGCCATGTTGGCTCCTGGGATTCACTTATGCCTGAGATTACCACTGTCTTCTCCTTATCAAGTGCCTGTCTGATGAGTGGGTTTGCCCTTTCCATCACAACGTCTTTCATTTTTTCGATTACTGTCTCTTTATAGTCAACTGTTTGTATGTTTTCCAGTGCCACCACCTTTACAGCCTCTTTTACTGCCACATTCCCCTTTAGTGCATCAGCAAAGGACGTTTTCATGGCATCATTTTCCATATTCAGCTCCTGGAACTCTTTTCTGAACTGTTCAATGTTTTCCTTAATCTGAACATTCCAAGCAGCAATCTCGTCTCTCTCCGAAGAGAGCAGTGAACTAACATCTAATTCCTTTAGGTTGTCATTTAGCTGTTTGTTTTTATCTTCTTGTTTAGAAATTCTAGATTCTAGTTGACTCTTTTCCCCTTCCAGCTTCTTTATTCTTTTTTCTAGTTCCTTTCTCTCCTGCCCTTGTGCTTTATTTGCTTCCTCCAAAGATCTTATTTGTTCTCTGAGTGTTTCATTCTCTTTCATTTCTCCATCCATATTCCGAATTTTATCATCAAGGCTTATAACCATTTCCTCTAACTTCTTGATTCTCTGTTTAAGTCCCCTGATGACTACCCCTTCTCCCGACCCATGGGTGGGAGAGGTTTGGGACAGAGATGGCTTCATTTTTATGTTCTCCCTCTCACAGAATATAGAAAGAAGACGAGAAAGAGGAAAAAAAAAAGAGAAAAACTTCTAATTTACCTTCACACAGAATTTTTATATCTCCATATAAGTGCTATTTAGTGACTCAGTTTGTCTCCTTTCTGGTAACACACATCTTATCTTAAAAACTTGACCATGGTAATTTAAGTATAAAAAGAAAAAGAAAAACAAAAGTCAAACCTGAAGGAAAAATTCGAATTTGTGTTTGAGGTGGCACCCACCTGTTTCTGTTATATATTCTTCCTAACTGATAAACTGACTTGCTAACCAAGATATGTTATCACGGGATTAGACTTTACATTTAACTCAATATATATACAAAATAACAAAATAGTAAAAGAGAAAGTTAAAAGAAAAGCAAAAAAAATGAAGAAAATAAGACTGCTGTACTACTTGGCAACTTAACTCAGTACTGTTGACAGGTGGGTATTTGGTAATTTTTTTTTCTTTTATTATTCAGTTTTTTTCGTGTATCAAGCTAACTAACTAGTCAATATAAATGGGAAGGATACTGATTTTAACAATATATAGAACCACAGGATCAGGTAAACGGCTTAAGAGCTTTCCCCAGTTTACACAAAAAATTAGGTAATGTGATGTGATGGCTCCACCTCTGGCAACTCTTCTAGGCAGAACTGGACGGCAGCTTCTCTCTCTTCCTCACGAAAAAGTTCTCAATTTTTTTTCCTTTAATATGAACAGTCTCGCCTTACAACAAATATAAGTTTTTGTTCTCACAATACTCTGCAGGATTTCAGATTTATGGAAATTATGGTAAAGTTTTCCACTAAGCACTTAGTCACTCGAAACAGTTAAAAATTTAAGAGGAGCAATTCCGTGTGTGTGTGTGTGTGTGTGTGTGTGTGTGTGTGTGTGTGTGTGTGTGTGTGTGTGTGTGTGTGTGTGTGTGTGTGTGTGTGTGTGTGTGTGTGTGTGTGTAAAACTTCATAATAAGCAAAAGATAGTATTCTTATCTTGAAGTACATCGGTTATCTTGTAACGAATTTCAGCCTCCACCATCTCAAGCCTTTATATAAAATGGAAATATAACAAAAAAAAAAACATCTTTTTAACAGTAACATCAGCTCCCGTTAAAAGAATAAATAAATAAACTAGAAGCACTTCATGTCCCTATTGCAGGTGTTTCTTGCCAGGAAGAGATTTCTTGGTTTAAGGGATTGCTATCCCCCCACTCTTCGCTTCCTTTCATTGGGTCCACTGAAACGCAGGTAATAATGCGAGCGCGGAAGTATCCTCCTCCATCATCGCCTTCTAGGGATATCCCCATTAGTCGCCTCTTACTACATGCTGGGAATTCGAGGGATGTATTCCTTCTTTTCCGCCACTAGGAATAATTATGATGAAATCGATAAAAACTAATAAACCTGAATAAATGTGATAAAAACAGCGTAAGAAATAAAAATAAAATGGAAAAAAGACAGATAAAATGAAGAGTATATAGGCCAACGAAGATATTGCGAGGCCTCCTGTAACCCCCAAATCCACCCTCAATTACCTGGTGCGATGCCAAGATAATCTACATACATAATTATAGTCATATATCTCTTCACTCTGGGAAATATATAGGCCTATTATCACGCATGTTAGCTCCCCATGTGTCGAAGATTATACCCGTAGGCCTACGTGGCCAATTTCGTCGTTTTCTGTTTTCTTTGATTTGTAGTTAGGAAAAAATTATGCGCATTTTATATTTGTGTGATGGAGGGTTTATATCCTATCGTGATAGAGTATATTTAGGGTGTTAAGGTATTAGTGTGATACCAGAGTGAGTGAATGGATAAATAGATATGTAAATTTCTCTAGATACGTGTATAATAATAGTGGTAACAATGATACTACTACTACTACTACTATTAATTATTATTATTATTATTATTATTATTATTATTTTTTTATGATTGTGACGCCAATGCGGGCCAAAAAAAATAATAAAATAAAACAGCCCTCATCGGGCCTGGGCACGGAGAATACATAAGTAAGAGAAACAGAGATGGAGAGTGTAATGACTTGTCAGATGTGAAGGGATAAGAGATGTGTAATGAACATCCAAGAATATTCAGTGTAGCTGTAGGCATAGAAAAAGAACCGTAACTGAAGAAAGACTTAACATCGAACTGTCCCAGACAGTCCTATTTAAGTTCATAAAACCTTCAGTGGTAGTATCGCAACGGGCGGTTGGTACCATGAGCCAACCTACTACATGTTACAAAGATTTACCAAAATTACAATTATAGAAAAAATTTAAGAATCTACTAAGTTAATAACTTAAATACAAGCTTGATTATGACTTAATCACGGTTATTACTGTATTAAGAAGAAGCACCCCAGATGTGTGAGCAGTATTCCAAGCAGGGACGGATAAGATCTTTATGGATTTTAAGTAACTGTAAAGAGGAAAAGTAATGACGAAAATGGAACAGAACCCCCAATTTTTGGATGAAGATTTAGACATTTGGATTATGTGATTCCTCCAGGACAAGTTGGAGGCTATATGGATTTCCAACATGTTGATAAAATTAAGAGGGCAAATGGGCAAATTTCGCTGGTTTCGAAGACAATAGTGTCATCAGGAGGAGAAGAATATAAAGAGACAGCCAGAAACGGAATTTAACTAAATTTTGAGTGCCCCACATAGATACCCTCTGCAAATTGGTCCATGAGCCTTGCAATAGGAGTATTACTGTTGCAGTAGGCACAGACCCCACCTTTGGAACGAAAACGAGTATCGGCTGATAATAATAATAATAATAATAATAATAATAATAATAATAATAATAATAATAATAATAATAATAATAATAATAATAATAATAATAATAATAATAATAATAATAGTAGTAGTAGTAGTAGTAGTAGTAGTAGTAGTATATAAAATTAAAACATTGCTTACTGAAAAAATGAACAAATAAAATGAAAAGTGTTGAAAATTCAAGTTTTCGTTTGAATTTGCGGTGCAGTTGATGAAATAAAAAGACATTCCAGGACAGAAGTTTTTTGAATTGGTTAAACTCGAAAGCAAAGCGCAGGGAGGCAGGCAGCCGAGAGAAGGAAAAAAAAACACTTAATGACTTCGCTTCAGTACGAGAGTGAACCGAGTTTTTTTTTTTTTTTTTCATGGAATATTTTCCATGAGGCAGATGAATGTTTTTGCCGAGTACTGATGTCCTTGACAAGTTAATTAAGGCAAGAAAAAATAAAACAAAGAAAAAGAAAATGATAACTCTTAATGGAATATTTTTTGATCAAGAAAACTGCCATGTTAGCAAAACCCTGATGACCTTTGAAGTGACAAATACTGAAATTTTAAGTAATCTTTGAACGTAAATACGGGATCTAATTAAATGAATGCATTAATATTTATACTAAATAAATATAGCTAAATCATACACACCAATACAAATTAATTACCTATGATAAATATATATGTAAAGGAATATATAAATAAATAAATAAAGAATAAATGACCAAATAAAGATTTATTCAGTTTCAGCATTATTTCTTCTATAGGCTGTATATTACATATTCATTGCTAAGGCTGTTTCTCTTTATGTTTTATTTGTGCCCAGGCCTGATGAGGGTAGATTTTTTTTTTTTTTGGCCGTCCTGGTGTGGCAATCATTATATATATATATATATATATATATATATATATATATATATATATATATATATATATATATATAATATATATATATAATATATATATATATATATAATATATATATATATATATATATATATATATATATATATATATATATATATATATATATATATAACCAAGCAAGCACAATACATATGTGAAAACATGAACAATTTTTTTACCCCGACCGGGACTCGAACCTAGGACTTATGATTACTAAGTCAAGGAGCTACCACTACACCACAGAAGGTTAAAAGGAATCCAACCTTATATCCTCTATCTGCTATACTTAGGAATGAACGCATTCTAACTGAATGCCACTATGTTCATATTACAAATTCCCCAACCTCACTCGTGGGTTCATTATAGCATTTAATTCAAGTCCCAATCTCATTCGGGCCATGAAATAACCAAGCAAGCACATTACATATGTGAAAACATGATATCACTACACCTTTTGTGGTGTAGTGGTAGCGCCTTGACTTAGTAAGCATAAGTCCTAGGTTCGAGTCCCGGTCGGGGTAAAAAAGTTATTCATGTTTTCACATATGTAATGTGCTTGCTTGGTTATTTCAAGGCCCGAATGAGATTGGGACTTAAATTAAATGCTATAATGAAGCCACGAGTGAGGTTGGGGAATCTGTAATATGAACATAGTGGCATTCAGTTAGAATGCGTTCATTCCTAAGTATAGCAGATATAAGCTATAAGGTTGGATTCTTTTTAACCTTCTGTGGTGTAGTGGTAGCGCCTTGACTTAGTAATCATAAGTCCTAGGTTCGAGTCCCGGTCGGGGTAAAAAAATTATTCATGTTTTCACATATGTAATGTGCTTGCTTGGTTATTTTATGGCCCGAATGAGATTGGGACTTGAATTAAATGCTATAATGAACCCACGAGTGAGGTTGGGGAATCTGTAATATGAACATAGTGGCATTCAGTTAGAATGCGTTCATTCCTAAGTATAGCAGATATAAGCTATAAGGTTGGATTCCTTTTAACCTTCTGTGGTGTAGTGGTAGCGCCTTGACTTAGTAATCATAAGTCCTAGGTTCGAGTCCCGGTTGGGGTAAGAAAATTATTCATGTTTTCACATATGTAATGTGCTTGCTTGGTTATTTTATGGCCCGAATGAGATTGGGACTTGAATTAAATGCTATAATGAAGCCACGAGTGAGGTTGGGGAATCTGTAATATGAACATAGTGGCATTCAGTTAGAATGCGTTCATTCCTAAGTATAGCAGATAGAGGATATAAGGTTGGATTCCTTTTAACCTTCTGTGGTGTAGTGGTAGCGCCTTGACTTAGTAATCATAAGTCCTAGGTTCGAGTCCCGGTCGGGATAAAAAAATTATTCATATATATATATATATATATATATATATATATATATATATATATATATATATATATATATATATATATATATATATATATATATATATATATATATATATATATATATATATATAGTGGTCGACATTTGGATGAATATTTTCATTCCTTTCTTACTGAAAACTGTAGATTTATATTTTTCAAACTGGCTCACGTGAAAGTCTTCGACTTTTTCTATAAAACTAAGGCATAAACAAAAAGTAAGGAAATGGTTTCTGAAAGACTTTAAAGCGAAGTTTTTACGCGAAGAACACGCCGATACATTTCAGTTTTATGTAACAGCCAACTATTTTTTTATATGCTTGGCGCTTTTAATTTAATTTCCTTTTGGAGAAAACAGTTTTTCTTTTTTATACGAAAATCAATTGAACTTGAAAATTTATTTTTTGTAAAAGAGATTTTCTTTCTAAGAGAGTAAAAGTTTAGAGCAAAGATGCTGTCATAGGCATTTTATATCGTTATGCCTTCCATTTGTCATTCGTAACGCAATTGATATCTCTTCCCTTATAAACGTATTTCAGTATTTATCTCTATGTCAAGCATGTTGTTCCGGTTTTACGCCACGGACTCCCTTTTCTACCAAGGGCTAGGACGGTTGCCTTCTTGCGAAGGACTTGTTTTGGCAGACATACTCGTTACCCTGAGTGCATGCCATTGCTAACCTCAGACCGTGACGGGGCGCGAACCCTCGACCTGACGCCTCAAAGTCGCGGACGCTACTTCGCCTTGAGAAACGTATTTCAGTGACTTATCTCTATGTCAAGGACATAGGAAGTAAATTATATAAAGTATGTACTTCTTGGTAGAGTAGATAGCTATTGATGTCATTATGCCTCTAATACCAAAATATATATCATTTTCGCAAGTCTGTTTTCAGAGTAGGTAGATAGGCGTTGGCAAGGTGGGAACGCTAACTGTGAATAGAAAGAAAATACTATTTAATAGCTAAACTTCTAACATTTAGCTTTAATAAGACGCTCATGGTTGCATCAAGAACCTGGACCGAGTAAGTTTGACATATATATCTCATTCCTACAACAGATTGTAGGTATTTGCATGTGTAATAATTTTTTTCACTTTGCTTCTTTTCTTGGGGTGTTATGGGGATAGGGGAAGGGGCAGGGACAAAATTAGGGATGCTTATAAATGATCGTAGCTTACCTAAAAGAAATAATAATAGTACATACATATACCTGACCTCATTCCCCTTGGAAGGGGGTGCCCGAGCCAAGAAACACGCATTCACCACGATCCACACATACCTCAACTACTCCTCTTAGCCCCTTGGGGATAAACGGTTGTCACATTTCCCCATACCACCCTGCGTGGGTCATCCACAAAGTAGGCAGGCAAGATTATTCTACAATGAGGCCCGACAGCCGCATCTGATATCCCCCCACCGCTTCATCATATGGCAACTCCCCTCACACCCGTCCATCACAGTTCACTGAGCCAGTAGGTGCGAGAAATCCCTCTGGCCCATGTCACCTATATACATTCTTCCTCCACTCATTCCTATTTCTTGCACGCTCTCTTCCCTGCTCCACTGACATTCCACGTGCATTCAGTACCCTTTTCTCGCCATCCATCCATCTCATTCTAAGTCTTTTCTTCACTCCATATTCTCTTCACTATTCGTTCATCACTCATCCTTTCCATGTGTCCAACCCAAGTCAATACTCTTTGATCTAACCTATCCGACAGCTTCCTTTCAACACCCATTCTCTGCCTGACATCCTCATTTCTTAATAATAATAATAATAATAATAATAATAATAATAATAATAATAATAATAATAATAATAATAATAATAATAATAATAATAATAATAATAATAATAATAATAATAATAATAATAATAATAATAATAATAATAATAATAATAATAATAAAAATAATAATAATGGCTCCATATTCATATTAATTAACTACAATGAGAATGCAGTGTTTTCAATGTGAGGTGCCTGCTAATCGATCTATTCAGAGACGTATTTTTATTGTGGGGGACAAAGGCAGTTTACAATAATTAATAATAAGGTTTTTGAATCATTTGTACAATAGCAATTGATAAAAACTACTTTTGGACTATTGTTATAGAGCTCTCTCTCTCTCTCTCTCTCTCTCTCTCTCTCTCCTCCTCTCTCTCTCTCTCTCTCTCTCTCTCCTCTCTCTCTCTCTCTCTCTCTCTCTCTCTCCTCTCTCAGGGCAGCTTTCTTTCTCACACTATATATACTTTTTTCATAATTTGTATTACGAAATATATCACTAACGATTCTCTTTATTGACGACCATTGTTTGGAAGAATAGAAGTATATATGTGTGTGTGTGTGTGTGTGTGCGTGAGTGTGTGTGTTCGTGCGTGTGCGCTTGTATATATATTTGAAACGAAGTCTATTTCTTGCATTATGCTTAAAAATATATACTTATATTTAGTATTCTTCATATGAGGATGGTCATTATTACCTTATCAAAACCAGGACTCGTGAAAAAGACCGTCCCACACATTCAATGGCATCTTCTCTATGCCTGCTGAACTGACAAGGGCTTTCCCCCGGGAGTTTCAAAAACCATGTATATGCATTGAATTCGTCGCCCCCTGGATGAAAGCAGGCATTCATCTGCTGAGCTATGAAGTACAGCATTTGAATATCATGTCATGATTAGCAAGTTATTTGTTATAGTAATACAGATAACCTCTTGAAAAAATTTGCAAGACTGCAAGAAGAACTCTCTCAAAGTAAACCAAATTCTTCTTAATTGCATCTTTCATTACCGTAATTTGAAAGTTGAGATGCTTTTTCAAACATTTATTTATTGTTAATTTTTTGCTATTGGTTTTGGTTATTCACACCACACAAAAACTTCGCCTAACTCGGAAATTTTATCACTCGCCCGACCAACTTGCCAATGACCAGCGCACTCGCATCACCTCCATAGTGAGTGGATCGTGATTGAGGAATATAATATACGACAATGATATAATGAAAATTCATTCATTCGTAGTTTTTCACCCTCTAAATCTGTTTTATTATTATTATTATTATTATTATTATTATTATTATTATTATTATTATTATTATTATTATTATTATTATTATTATTATTATTATTATATTTCGAATATTAAAAGTGTGATTTGAGGACTAGAAGGGCAGAAAGAAACCATCCATATACCAAAGCCGTATTTCCCCTTATAATGGGGGTGGCAGAGTCAAAGAAAACACTTTGACTTTTTGTAGGAAGTAAATACAGAGGAGGGGATTCCTAGTTATATCTCTCCGCCCCATATAGTCGACTTTGACGACGCACAGGGGAACACAGAGGAAGTATTCTTACCCCCCTCCCTCAGGGGGAAGAAAGAAACCAAAAAAGAATTAAACAGTGAGCCTCCTACGGCATGTACCTCTAACTTCTTTGCCTAAAACAATGACCATTCTCAGAAAGCTAATATTCTACTACAGGAAAATATAATAATTGAGAGATTATTGACAACGCCAAATTGAATAGCCAAAAGAAAAATAAATGTGATAATGAAAGTTGTGCGAGTCCTTGGGTCGATGGCGTCTCCTTTGTTGAAGTGATTGGAAAAGTTCCAGATGACTTCCTTTATTATCCTTCAAAGGGATGTATAGGACTGAAACATCCTTCCACGGATCCTATTCATCTCCAATTGGGGCACTAGAAGGAACAAAAGGACTTTTTTCCTCTCACTGTTAGCAATATCCTATTTAATCGACTCCTACAACACGCAGGATTAACGTACCTGTAACTCCTGTCATTATTATTATTATTATTATTATTATTATTATTATTATTATTATTATTATTATTATTATTATTATTATTATTATTATTATTATTATTATTATTATTATTATTATTATTATTATTATTATTATTATTATTATTATAATAACAATCAATACCTGAAGACTGTTTGTTGCATAAACGGATTTTGGAATATATGAACTTTATTTTGTAATAGTGTTGTTACATAAAGAACCTATGATCTAGCAGAACTAATTTTGTTATTTTTTTGGAAACAAATTTTAAATACACACAATGGAGTTTTCCCCGCTGGTTAAAATTGACTTTTTGATGAGGATATTTGAAAAAAGAAAAAAAAAAGGAATGAAAAGAAATGCTTTAAATCGATTTTTAAACTAGTCTCAAATCAATGCGATATATCAACAGAGACGTCTTCAATCACGTGAAAAGTCAACCTAAATCTCTCTCTCTCTCTCTCTCTCTCTCTCTCTCTCTCTCTCTCTCTCTCTCTCTCTCTCTCTCTCTCTCTCTCTCTCTCTCTCTCTCTCTCTCTCTCTCTCTCTCTAGGATTTTGCAGAAGTTAGATGATGAGGTAAGGGATTTACATCTGACGACTTTCGCTGCATAAAAACAAGATGCGTGAAGGAAATTTTGAAAATAAAAAGTGGGGGAGGAGGAAAAGGAGGAGGAGGAGGAGGAGGAGGAGGATGAGGAGGCGGAGTAGATAACATTATGTAAATGCATGAGAGAGAGAGAGAGAGAGAGAGAGAGAGAGAGAGAGAGAGAGAGAGAGAGAGAGAGAGAGAGAGAGAGAGAGAGAGAGAGAGAGAGAGAGAGAACAGTGAGTAATAGCTCTTAATAATGACAGCGATGTTTGATGATAAGTAATGCGTTTATCTTTACCTGCAAATTAAGGGAGCTTAGCCTTGTTTTAAAGACTAAAACTCAAAATTAAAGATTAATGCTTCTGAATACTAGAGCATTATATTGCATCATTGTACTATAGTATTATGGCCCTCTACATGTAGCAGACTTCAGCTGATATTGAAGAATTGCTTGTCCATTTTGACATAATTTTGTCTTCTTTCTTTTTCTCCTCATGTTCAAAGACTTATCATATTTGAAAGATATCGGAAGTCAGTCCCTAGAGGTATTTCATTGAGTCTAAAAGACAATATAAAGTGGAGTGAAATTTCAATTTCATTTAAGTAAACAATAAAATAAATTGCAATTTATGTTATGTATCCGCAATCTCTGTTTCACCAGAAGTTACAAAAGATTTTGAAAATCTGAGAGGAAGCAATTGAAAAAACTTCTTTTTATCTTTTGACTCCAGGGAATAGTGGGCGCGTTTTCTTTCTTTTCTTTCTCTCTCTCTTTCTTTAGAAAGGCAGGATGTCTTATATCAAATGCTGAGGAAACAACCAATTGTTCTTATTAATAATTCAGAATCTTTTGAAAGTTTTACAATAGATAACTATAGCTTAATTATTATTATTACATTATTATTATTATTATTATTATTATTATTATTATTATTATTATTATTATTATTATTATTATTATTATTATTGTTATTATTATTAGTATTATAGTATTATTTATTATTATATCATTATTATTATATTAGATTATTGTTAGTTTTATTATTATTAGTATAAGTATATTATTATTTTATTTTTTATTATTATTATTATTATTATTATTATTATTAGTATTAGTAGTAGTAGTAGTAGTAGTAGTAGTAGTAGTAGTAGTAGTAGTAGTAGTAGTAGTAGTTCAATAACAAATTAATGACACATTACATATGAAAAGAATCAAATATTATTGAAAACTACAATTACTGGCATGCTAGAGAGTAATCATTACTTATTTTACATAAAATATATACATTACACATATCTTATTATCCCTTCACATCTGACAAGTTACAATACCCCCATCTCTGTTTCTCTTTATATTTTCTTCGTGCCCAGGCCCGATGAGGGTAGATTTTTTTTTTCGTCCTGGTGTCACAATCATAAAAAATAAATAAATAAATAAAAAATAAACAATTTTATAAGCCCTAAGATTTACCCTAATCACATATCCTTAAATTCCAACAGTTCGGGTTTGGGAATTAGATATTCGAAAAGAACACTTGAATCTCTTGGGAATTTCTAGAGGATTCAAAGTGTAAATGTTTTTTTTTTTTCACAGTTATGTCCTCAATCTAGTTGGCAGACAGAAAAGATACCAAGAGGGTCTTTAAGGAATTACTTTCTCGGCCGCTAATAGTGTCATTATTTTTTTTTCATTCAATGTAATCAGATGATTATATATATTTTTTTACATTTTAACTAAAAAGAATCTTCTACGAGAGTGTATTCTTATCAAAATGCGGTACTCATCTCAGGACAGTTTCTTTTCAATACGGATGAAAAAGGTCTGTATCGTAGATTACTGAAAGGCAATATCGCAGATTATAAGGCCCGATTTCTTAAACAGTGTAAACCTAGGATACCATATTGTTAATTATCTAGACACACACACATGGATTTCATAGACGCATCTGACGAGGTTCTTTATATGGCTAGGATCCCCCATTTCTTAAACAGTGTAAACCTAGGATACCATATTGTTAATTAGCTAGACACACACACATAGATATCATAAACGCATTTGACGCGGTTCTGTATATGGCTAGGATCTTCCCATTTCTTAAACAGTGTAAATCTAGGATGTCATATTGTTAGTTAGCTAGACACACACAAATGGATATCATAAACGCATCTGACGAGGTTCTATGTATGGCTAGGATCCCCCCATTTCTTAAACAGTGTAAATCTTCGGCATGTCATATTGTTAGTTAGCTAGACTGATTTAAAGAGAGAGAAAAATGTATGCGCCAATCTTAAGAAGACATCAATAAATATTGAAATAAACATTGCATATCATAGCATTCAGCGAATTTTGAACTAAAATACGAAGAAGGAATGTATTAATATATTAAAATCCAAAACACAATATCTATTTATATAGATATATAAAGAAATAGCGCACTCATATCTGAAAAAATAAAAACTTATAATACTATATATCTGTCTATTGGCCAAAAACTGTATTATGCCAACTTTGTCCGACCAAATCATCTTTTTATGCCAGCTTTGTGTATTTTTTTTTCTGTGTCAGACTTTGTTTATCATCCGATTATCTGCACTCTGTACACACAAGCGCCTGTCGAGTATCTGTCTGATATGAAGGAAGAAACTTTTTTTTATCAATCAACAATATGTGACAACAGCTGCAAATTCTCAATTGCAATTGCTATTATAATAATCGCTTCGAGCAGAAAATTATGTGTCAGCGTTATAGAAAGGATCTATTTTTTTTTATTAGTGTGACACCGGGACAGGCAAAAAAAAAAAAACTGCCCTCATCAATAAAGGCCCGGGCACGAAGGAAAAAAGAAGTGTATATATATATATATATATATATATATATATATATATATATATATATATATATATATATATATATATATATATATATATATATGTGTGTGTGTGTGTGTGCGTGTGTGTGTGTGTGTGTGTGATTACCTAATTGTGGTTACCTAATTGTGTTTACGGGAAAGAGCCCAAAGCTCGTATCTTCCCGTCTCCTGATCGGTTCCATTTTTAGACTTAGTGATACTTATCATACCTGTCCTTAAAACTATGGATTGAGATAGCATTAACTACCTCCTCGCTTAGCGAATTTCAATTATCAACTACTCTTACACTGAAAAAGTATTTCCTTACATCCTGCAAACAAGTTTTCTTCCGAAGCTTCAAACTATGACCTCTAGTTCTAGAGCCAGCCATATCGAAATATCGATCCCTATCCACTCTATCATAACCATGAAGGAATTTAAAGACTGTCACCATATCCCCCCTTACTCTTCTAGCTTCAAGTGATGGTAAGTCTAATTCCCTCAGCCTCTCATCATAACCGAGATTGCGTATTTCTGGCACCAGTTTCGTGGCATGTCTTTGAACTTTTTCAAGCTTAGCTATGTGCTTTTTCAAGTGCGGATTCCAAAAGGGGGCTGCATATTCGAGTTTTGGCCTCACATAGGTTACATAAATATTTCTGAACATTTCCTTGTCCATGTGCCTGAAGGCTACCCTTACGTTTGATAAGAATGCATATGCTGCCCTTACTACGCCATTTATATGTATTTCTGGAGACAAATCTGCCAGTATGTTTACTCCTAGATCTCTCTCATTTTCTGTCTCTTGAAGTTGTACTCCAGCCACCGAGTAGTCAAGCTTGGGCCTTCTTGCACTTGTACCCATTCTCATGACCTTACATTTTGAGGTATTGAATTTCATTAGCCACTTTTCTGACCACTCATGCAGATTATTTAGATCCTCCTGAAGTTCTCTACCATTGTTCTCGTTT
>JAXCGZ010016232.1:2500-5000 GCA_037179515.1 Halocaridina rubra
GAGCCAACATGGCAGGGGAGACTTGAAGAAAATAAAGCTAGGGTTGTAGACCTGATAAGAAAGCTTGGAGTAGTATGTGGTCCTGAGGATATTGTAAACATACACCAACTAGGTAAATATTCGAGGGAAGGAAAGCCGAGACCAACAAAAGTAACCTTTGAGAGAGGGGAGACATGTAGGGAAATATTGTTGAGAAAAAAAAAGTCTAATAGACCTTCAAGAATGCAAAGAAGTGTTCATTAGACGATACAGAACACAGGAAGAGATGGGAAAGATCAAAAACTTGTTGCAAGAGGCAAGAAGGTTAAATGATGAAAGAAATGAAGAAGAGAAGAAAAATTTTCGTTACAGAATACTTCCAGACAAAGGGGAGATAAAGAAGATAATGACAGAAGATCAGGGGATGGGGCCTCATTAAGATTGTTATACACAAATGCTGATGGATTAGCTGGTAAGGCAGTAGAATTAAAAGATAGGATTCACAACAGTAAGGCAGATATAGTAGTAATTACAGAGACTAAGTTGAGTGAGGACATAAACAGTGTCACAGTTTTTCCTAAGGGTTTCAGAATACTAAGGGTCGAAAGATCTGAGAGGACTGGTGGAGGGATAGCACTGCTCATAAGTGAGAGGATTCAAGTTGAAGAAATAAACTTGGCTATAGAAAGTGAGTTCAGGGAATTTCTTGTTGCTCGCATAAATACTGGGTCAGAGAGCATTATAATAACTGTTGTATACAACCCACCAAGGAACCAAAATAGGCTTGAAATTTATGAGGAAAGTCATATAGGTACGATTGAAGTCATAAACTCAGTTGTTAACATGGCGCGGGAGAAAAAATGTAGGATTTTGATTATGGGAGACTTTAATCATAAAGAGATAGATTGGATAAATCTTGACCCACACAGTGGTGAGGACTCATTTGGGGCAAGATTCCTAGATTGCGTACAAGGGAATTTCCTACACCAACATGTAATGGAACCAACAAGAGCCAGGGGTGGGGATGAGCCATCACTACTTGATCTGGTGTTCACAGATAATGTGTTGGATATTGAAAATATTGAGTATGAACCACCAATTGGAAAGAGTGACCACTGTGTGTTGTTGATGGAGTATATCATTGAAGACATTCTTCCTGAGAGTAGAGGCACTGAGGACATGAGGAGGAACTATCCGAAAGGAGATTACATCAAAATGAATGAGCTTTTTGCAGTTATTGACTGGAGAACCTTATTTTACAACAAATCTGTACAAGAAATGTATGACATCTTTTGTGAGAAATATGGGAAGATAGTAGATTGCTGCATACCTGTCACCAAAGTAGGTGTAATTCGTGCCAGAGAGAAATGGTTCGATAATGGGTGTAAAAGAGCTAAGGAGTGGAGAGACAAATGCTGGAAAAGGTATAGGAGGAGAAAAAACATAAATGCCTGGCAAACCTACAAAAGAGCAAGAAATGACTACCTAAGTAAAAGGAGAGAGGCAGAGAGAGATTATGAGAGGGACATCACCAGGAAGGCTAAAGAAAATCCCAAGCTTTTCCACAGCTTTATCAGAGGAAAACTGAAGGTAAAAGAACAGGTTTTAAGGCTAAAGAGAGCGGATGGAAGCATCACTGAGACGGACGAAGAGATCTGCAAAGAATTGAACAAGGAGTTTCAGTCAGTATTTACAGTAGAAAATACCCCACCCCCTCAGATTGCAGTGATAGAAGCTCAAGGGCCGGTATTAGAGAACATCAACCTTACAGCCACAGAGGTATGCAAAGCGCTGATGGATTTAGATGTTCATAAAGCTACAGGTCCTGATGATATATCCCCTCATGTGCTTAGAAAATGCGCAAACACAATATCAGTGGCACTAAGTATCATATTTAAGGAGTCACTGGAGTCGGGGGAGATTCCAAGATGCTGGAAACAAGCAAATGTGATACCTATATTCAAAAAGGGAAGGAGGGATACGGCTCTGAACTATAGACCAGTTTCCTTGACCAGCATAGTTTGCAAACTTATGGAGAAACTACTAAGGAAACATATCTCTCTTCACTTGGAATCCTTCAACTTTTTGTCAGTGAGGCAACATGGCTTCAGAGAAGGAAGATCAACAGTAACAAACTTATTAGAATTTTATGATGAGGTAAGCCAAATCTTACAGGAAAGAGAGGGCTGGGCAGATTGCATATTCCTAGACTTCCAGAAAGCGTTTGACACTGTTCCACATGGGAGACTTATTAGGAAGCTGCAATCAATGGCTAGAATAGGTGGAAATGTCTTGGAATGGATAAAAACTTACTTAGAAGGAAGGGAACAGAGGGTTAGAGTAAGACACTCAGTGTCTGAATGGAGAAGAGTTAGTAGTGGAGTTCCACAGGGTTCAGTTTTAGGGCCACTTTTGTTCCTTGTATATGTAAATGACCTACCAGAGTCTGTAAATTCATTCATGAATATGTTTGCAGATGATGCAAAGATTGTGAAGAAAGTAAAAAACGAGAACAATGGTA
>JAXCGZ010016232.1:12500-17500 GCA_037179515.1 Halocaridina rubra
GCGCCCCGTCACGGTCTGAAGTTAGCAAGGGCATTCACTCAGGGTAACGATTACATCTGCCAAAGCAAGTCCTAAGCAAGAAGGCAACCGTCCTAGCACTTGGTAGAAAAGGGGGTCCGTGACGTAAAACCGGAACATTAAATATATTTAAGTCTTGAAAACAGTCCAAGTTTTTCAAAGTACATTTGCGCCTCACCTAATATCTTGATGAGTTATATAAGAGTTTTTTTTTGTAAGCTCCGCAAGTACTTCTCTGGAAATGGATTTTGCATTCAATTAAGGAATCGTATTTTTGCAGTATATTGTGAAACTCAGGTAATTCGTGTTTCTGTCATGCAAATAGAAGTATAATTCTCGGGCATTTTTCGAGTTGGAATATGATTTTGTTTTTTTTAAGGAAGTTTCCTTCCAAAATCATATCAGATTGGCTTTCCATAGAATAAAGCGATAAATACATCATATATTCACCACACTTCAGCCTCTGAAAGACAAGAAAAAGGTGACAATTGCATCAAATGAAAAGTGAATATTCGGGATTACAGCAGCTGCATTATTGAATCTATTCAAATATTATTATTAAACACAGAGTAAAATCCTATCGCTGAGCATACATGGAAATAGAGAGGATGTTTAATTTTTTTCGTTTAGGGTGAAATACACATCGGTCTTCTCAAAAAAAAAAAAAATGTTTGAAATATATATCGTTCGTTAAAAAAAATATATATACATCGTTTTTCTCAAAAAAAAAAAAAAAAAAAAAAATCTTGTAAAGTTTTCACAGGTTTTGAAAGCCTCTGTGTATTGTTTTTGATGTTTTGGCGAGCAACAAGTGTATCGACCGCTTACTTATTATGTACGTACTACTCGTTAGTGTGTGTGTGAGTGTAGGGCTTCATCTTAACCTTACGCAGTCTTAGGCCGCTTTCACACCAAAGTGGCACGTCGCATGTGGCATGGCACGTTGCACGTGGCATGCCACGTGGCACGCCAGTTTAAAACGAGCAACTAGAAATATATGAATCCTTTCACACAGAAGTGGCGTGACACGTCCATGCCACGTGGCACGCCAGTTTAAAAAGAACAACGAGAAATATATGAATCCTTTCACACAGAAGTGGCGTCACACGTCCCTTGTGCCACGTGCGACTTGCGTCGCACGTTGCACAGCACGTGTCACGCCACTAATGTGTGAAAGGATCCATATATTTCTTGTTGTTCGTTTTAAACCAACGTGCCACGTGCGACGTGCCACTTTGGTGTAAAAGCGGCCCTAGACGTTGATGACCTTCTACAATAATAACGTGTAGGTGTTGCGTCTTGTAGGGAGAAGGACGCTAACCTACATTTTGCCTCACTGCACCTCCAGACAGACACGGTAGATCAATGGATCTGAGGACGACTGCAGGCGGCCTCACTCCCTTCAAGTCCTATTAGCTATTGAATGATATCGTCTTCTCTCTTCTTCTCTCTTCGCATTACTGACTGCATTTCGTTCAGGGTTGCCATGTGCTTTGATGAGAAAAATGACAGACATGCAATAAAAAAAAGGACATTTATCCTACAAAACGGACAGATATATATATATATATATATATATATATATATATATATATATATATATATATATATATATATATATATATATATAAGCACATTACTTATGTGAAAACATGAGTCATTTTTTTTTACCCCGACCGGAACTTGAACCTAGGACTTATAATTACTAAGTCAAGGCGCTACCTACTACACACCACAGAAGGTATAAAAGGAATCCAACCTTATAGCTTATATCTGCTATACTTAGGAATGAACACATTCTATCTGAATGCCACTATGCTCATATTACAGATTCCCCAACCTCACTCGTGGCTTCATAAGTCCTAAAGTCCTAGGTTCAAGTTCCAGTCGGGGTAAAAAAATGATTCATGTTTTCACATATGTAATGTGCTTATTTGGTTATTGTATAGCCCGAATGAGATTGGGAATTGAATTAAATGCGAAAATGAAGCCACGAGTGAGGTTCTACATTTAGATGTAACCTTCTCCAAATGCGTTTCGTCCTCAATGAGACCGTTTTGTGCAAGGGTTGGAGGGAGGTCATGGCGTGACATCTGTTCTATTGTAGTTTATCATATATAAGCATTCTTATTTAGAATTAAAGTAATATATTGTAGGAATAGACGTATCGGTAGTTTCCCACTCGAATGCCATTTTATTAATTAATGCTATTATTACGCTGTACAGATTAAGGAGAAAATAGTGAAATAGAATTAGTAAGCCCTTAAGATCTGTATAAAGTGGATACGGTATATATATATACACACACACACACACACACACACACACACACACACACACACACACACACACACACACACACACACACACACACACACACACACACACACACACACACACACACACACACACACACACACACACACACACACACACACACACACACACACACACACACACACACACACACACACACACACACACACACACACACACACACACACACACACACACACACACACACACACACACACACACACACACACACACACACACACACACACACACACACACACACACACACACACACACACACACACACACACACACACACACACACACACACACACACACACACACACACACACACACACACACACACACACACACACACACACACACACACACACACACACACACACACACACACACACACACACACACACACACACACACACACACACACACACACACACACACACACACACACACACACACACACACACACACACACACACACACACACACACACACACACACACACACACACACACACACACACACACACACACACACACACACACACACACACACACACACACACACACACACACACACACACACACACACACACACACACACACACACACACACACACACACACACACACACACACACTCTTCCTTTGCTGATGCACTAAAGGGGAATGTGGCAGTAAAAGAGGCTGTAAAGGTGGTGGCACTGGAAAACATACAAACAGTTGACTATAAAGAGACAGTAATCGAAAAAATGAAAGACGTTGTGATGGAAAGGGCAAACCCACTCATCAGACAGGCACTTGATAAGGAGAAGACAGTGGTAATCTCAGGCATAAGCGAGTCCCAGGAGCCAACATGGCAGGGGAGACTTGAAGAAAATAAAGCTAGGGTTGTAGACCTGATAAGAAAGCTTGGAGTAGTATGTGGTCCTGAGGATATTGTAAACATACACCAACTAGGTAAATATTCGAGGGAAGGAAAGCCGAGACCAACAAAAGTAAGCTTTGAGAGAGGGGAAACATGTAGGGAAATATTGTTGAGAAAAAAAAGTCTAAAAGACCTTCAAGAATTCAAAGAAGTGTTCATTAGACAATACAGAACACAGGAAGAGATGGGAAAGATCAAAAACTTGTTGCAAGAGGCAAGAAGGTTAAATGATGAAAGAAATGAAGAAGAGAAGAAAAATTTTCATTACAGAGTTCTTCCAGACAAAGGGGAGATAAAGAAGATAATGACAGAAGATCAGGGGATGGGGCCTCATTAAGATTGTTATACACAAATGCTGATGGATTAGCTGGTAAGGCAGTAGAATTAAAAGATAGGATTCACAACAGTAAGGCAGATATAGTAGCAATTACAGAGACTAAGTTGAGTGAGGACATAAACAGTGTCACAGTTTTTCCTAAGGGTTTCAGAATACTAAGGGGTGAAAGATCTGAGAGGACTGGTGGAGGGATAGCACTGCTCATAAGTGAAAGGATTCAAGTTGAAGAAATAAACTTGGCTATAGAAAGTGAGTTCAAGGAATTTCTTGTTGCTCGCATAAATACTGGGTCAGAGAGCATTATAATAACTGTTGTATACAACCCACCAAGGAACCAAAATAGGCTTGAAGTTTATGAGGAAAGTCATATAGGTACTATTGAAGTCATAAACTCAGTTGTTAACATGGCACGGGAAAAAAATGTAGGATTTTGATTATGGGAGACTTTAATCATAAAGATATAGATTCGATAAATCTTGACCCACACAGTGGTGAGGACTCATTCGGGGCAAGATTCCTAGATTGCGTACAAGGGAATTTCCTACACCAACATGTAATGGAACCAACAAGGGCCAGGGGTGGGGATGAGCCATCACTACTTGATCTAGTGTTCACAGATAATGTGTTGGATATTGAAAAAATTGAGTATGAACCACCAATTGGAAAGAGTGACCACTGTGTGTTGTTGATGGAGTATATCATTGAAGATATTCTTCCTGAGAGTAGAGGCACTGAGGACATGAGGAGGAACTATCGGAAAGGAGATTACATCAAAATGAATGAGCTTTTTGCAGTTATTGACTGGAGAACCTTATTTTACAACAAATCTGTACAAGAAATGTATGACATCTTTTGTGAGAAATATGGGAAGATAGTAGATTGCTGCATACCTGTCACCAAAGTAGGTGTAATTCATGCCAGAGAGAAATGGTTCGATAATGGGTGTAAAAGAGCTAAGGAGTGGAGAGACAAATGCTGGAAAAGGTATAGGAGGAGAAAAAACATAAATGCCTGGCAAACCTACAAAAGAGCAAGAAATGACTACCTAAGTAAAAGGAGAGAGGCAGAGAGAGACTATGAGAGGGACATCACCAGGAAGGCTAAAGAAAATCCCAAGCTTTTCCACAGCTTTATCAGAGGAAAACTGTAGGTAAAAGAACAGGTTTTAAGGCTAAAGAGAGCGGATGGAAGCATCACTGAGACGGATGAAGAGATCTGCAAAGAATTGAACAAGGAGTTTCAGTCAGTATTTAAAGTAGAAAATACCCCACCCCCTCAGATTGGAGTGATAGAAGCTCAAGGGCCGGTATTAGAGAACATCAACCTTACAGCCACAGAGGTATGCAAAGCGCTGATGGATTTAGATGTTCATAAAGCTACAGGTCCCGATGACATATCCC
>JAXCGZ010016232.1:22500-25000 GCA_037179515.1 Halocaridina rubra
TGTTACGTCTATATTTTGTTTATTTCTTTACTGTATTCGTTTATATATTTGTTTAGTAGTCACTGTGGCTCAAGCGGTAGCGTCCGCGACTCTGAGGCGTCAGGTCGAGGGTTCGCGCCCCGTCACGGTCTGAGGTTAGCAAGGGCATGCACTCAGGGTAAGGATGACAAGTCCTTCGCAAGAAGGCAACCGTCCTAGCCCTTGGTAGAAAAGGGAGTCCGTGACGTAAAACAGGAACAAAATTCGTTTATTTATTTGTTTACTTGTTCTTAAGTTTGTTTGTATTTGATCGTAGAATTAGCATAATACACTTCTTGAATTTGATTTTGTTGATGCTGTTTTTTTTTCTTTTTTTTTTTTAGCACTAGTAAAATGTCATTCTCTGTGTTAACTCATTTTGTTCAAGCCATGTAGGATGACCTCGGCAAGGAGCGGGCTGAATTAACCATTTGGTCAATTCTCTCTCGCGTCGCTAGGAGTCGAATGAAGGTCTGTTAAATTGGCAGACCCTTGTTTGATTAGCATTTTCCTTAGTTTGAGTTCTTATCTTATATTTTTGCTCTTAAACTATGTCATTTGCCTCCGAATGTTTGATATTTTCCATACATGCATACATATGCATATGTACACACACACGCACACACACACACACACACGTGTGTGCAATCAAATAAACACTCTAACGTATTTGATAACATGAAGCATAATTTGCCCCTGTCCGGGATTCGTACCTAAGACACATAATTACTGTGCCAAGGTGCTACCAGTTACACCACTGAAGGCCTAAATAAAGCAGCTATCCTCTTAACTAACTGTTAAGGTAGAGAATGAACTCGGTCTTTTGAATACTTTTTGTTCATTTTGCAGCTTCTCAACTTCACTCGTGTCCTCATTTTAGCATTTAATTCAAATGCTAAAATCAGCAGTGTTCAAATAAAGATATTTTCTTATGTGAAAACACGAAGTATATTTTGCCCCTGGCCGGGATTCGAACCTAGGACACAATTACTGTGCCAAAGCTCCACCAATGTAATCCATTCATATACCAAAGCCGTATTCCTCCTTATTAGGAGCATGGCTGTGTTAAAGGCAATACTTTGACTTTTTTGTGGGAATTACATACAGAGGAGGGATTCCCATCCCCCTCGCTCCGCCCCATTTAGTCTACTTTTACGACACGCAAGGGAACACGGAGGAAGAATTCTTACCCCCCTCCCTTGATTAATACGAGTACATTACGAGTTTTATGGACTAAAAGAATAGTTCCTGCTGCCTTAGCGTCATTTTTTTTATGAGAGAGAGAGAGAGAGAGAGAGAGAGAGAGAGAGAGAGAGAGAGAGAGAGAGAGAGAGAGAGAGAGAGAGAGAGAGAGAGAGAGAGAGATTCTCTGTGACCTTCATTCCTCTCAGCTGAGCTTGATCTCGAGTGAGTGGGTGTTTCGCCTGAAGAATGAGGGAAGGACGACATGGCATTGAGTGGGAAGCCAATATTAAAAATTAAATTATGTTTTCCTCTCAATAGAAAAGATGGTAGAGGACACGTGGCGAGAAAATATAGTAATCAATGGAAATTCAGAGTAAGATAAGATGAAACCTTTCTTCAAGTGGCAGCTGAGAAAAAAGCTGAAAAAAATGGCGTATGGAATTCTTCGTTGAGAGAGAGAGAGAGAGAGAGAGAGAGAGAGAGAGAGAGAGAGAGAGAGAGAGAGAGAATGTGGGAGTGGACGTTACTCAGCGCCGATTTAATGGTGTCTATCGTGGATTTCATCGCCGACTAAATGTTGCTTTTGTCATCGTCACTAAATCGGTGTTTTAAATGTATTTCTCAAAGCATTATTCTCTTCTTTGAGGTTAATACGCTTTACACCTGTGGTGATTTTGAAGAGGCAATGAAATTTTATAGGCCATATTCAGTTTGAGCGTAAAATATTACCCCAATATCACACACCTAAAAAAGAAAAAAAAGAAAAATAGCCCACAGCCCATTGGGTGACGTTGTCGAAAGGCCGTTGAAAGTTGAAGAATAGAAGACAGTGAGACCTCACCTGGTACGCACACATTCACATAGTCAAGTCACTAAGTCAGTCAGTTTTGTAAGGGCAGCCTGAGTGGGTTGAGCGTGTATGTGTTTGTGTGCGCGCATGTGTGTCGAGCGAGGTTTGAGCTGAGCTCTTCGACAACTAGCACTATGTGGGTGTTGTTTCTTCTTTGCTTATGTTTAATTAGCAGTGTCAGGAGAACAATGAGTTTATGTCTGTGTTTCTATATGAAAAAGTGATCATTATTATATCTCGTATTATATGTGTTGTGTCAAAAAATAAACATAAACATCAAAAGACAATGACGTGATGTGTTTCAGTTTTATTTTCATAAACATTTGGAATATTCCGCCACCTGTGAAAAAAGCAGTTGGGGGGGGGGGATTTATAGCTCGTGTTTGACTTGCCACCTTTAATATATATATAACTGAGAGAAAAAAACAAAACATTGGAAGTGAAAAA
>JAXCGZ010016233.1:2500-10000 GCA_037179515.1 Halocaridina rubra
ATATATATATATATATATATATATATATATATATATATATATATATATATATATATATATTGTGAAGGAAGGGAATCTCCTGACATCTAGTATTCACAAAAGGCACCAGACAAAGAATTGCTCTTGGAGAAAAAATACTTTACCCCCGTGGAAGCGGAGCTTCCCAACCATCGTTTTTTTCAAGAGGGTTCCAGCTACCAAATGCTTCTTCATTTGCCCGACTATGGAGGCTTGAAGCCTCCGAAAGCTCGCACTCCAAGCCTTAGAGAAACTTATGTCAAAGAATCATATCTGGAAGAGAGGATTGTTACTCTTCAACTGAGATAGTCGATGCATGATGTTTCTTCAAGCATGTATATATTTTGCAGTTTTCTCTGATGCCTTTTGTGAATATATATATATATATATATATATATATATATATATATATATATATATATATATATATATAGATAGATAGATAGATAGATAGATAGATAGATAGATAGATAGATAGATAGATAGATAGGTACATGGGTAAATAGATAGATAGATATTTAAATAAAAAGATTAGTGAAATGAATAGATTGACAGACAATGTTTGTACTTTTATGCATATAGGTTAATATATATGTACTTACGTATGTATGTACTTACGTACGTATTCAAACATGTACGTATGCATGAGTAAAGCCTGCATGTCAGTTAATTACCCAGAGCAAGAGCTGAAATCTTATTACATGAGCTGCTTCGTTTTGCTGATATGTAAGTGTAAATAACATGTCTCTGAAATTGGAAGTAATGATTATTACATAAGAATAATACCCGAATAGAAATAATTCATAAGTATTATAAATACTGATAAAATAAATATTGAAGAATGAGCTTCTATAAATAAGAAGGGGTGTCTGCATGCGCGGTGTCCCCATATATATATATATATATATATATATATATATATATATATATATATATATATATATATATATATATATATATATATATAAAACAGCATTAAAAACATTGCACCAAATTTCCAGATATAAATTAAGCAGCATAAGCATGTTCATAGAGGTTCAAGTCACAAAATATAATAATTTATTGAATTAATAAGCATCATGATTTGCTATCAGGAAAATATATTTCAGTGAGAGTGCCAGAGGACCTTAGTGACTGTAGGCACTGTTTCAGATTTGTGTGTTAGGTTGGGTTAGGTTAAGTTAGGCTAGAAATGATTGCATTATCATGATGGGGATAACCAAAGACATTTTAGTTCTTATATAAGAAGAGAGAGTCCACTGTCGCTCGCGTTGGAATTTCCATTAGTTTGAGGAAAGTAAGTTGAAAATCCACCACTTTAAACATGTTAGGAGTTCAGACACGTGTGATGCAGGTTACATGAATATCAAACCAGTAATTAAAGCAAAATAACAAAGTGTCCAACGCTAAGGGGAGAGAGAGAGAGAGAGAGAGAGAGAGAGAGAGAGAGAGAGAGAGAGAGAGAGAGAGAGAGAGAGAGAGAGAGAGAGAGAGAGATATTGAAATGGATAGACAGATAGACAGAAAGACAGGCAGATAGATGGATATATATATATATATATATATATATATATATATATATATATATATATATATATATATATATATATATATATATATATACATATATATATATATATATATATATATATATATATATATATATATATATATATATATATATATATATATATATATATAGAGAGAGAGAGAGAGAGAGAGATAGATAGATAGATAGATAGATAGGTAGATAGATAGACAGATAAATAGATAGATATATAGATAGATAGATAGATAGAGAGAGAGAGAGAAAGAGAGAGAGAGAGAGAGAGAGAGAGAGAGAGAGAGAGAGAGAGAGAGAGAGAGAGAGAGAGAGAGAGAGAGAGAGAGAGAGAGAGAGAGAGAGAGAGAGAACCAAAAGGGACAGAATGATATATTAGTGCAGGTTACCAAATATGGAATATGTAAATACTGGCTTTTCACAAAAAAAAAAGAAGAAATGAAGAGAAAAAAAGAACGGTATAATGACATGGATAACGGGAGGAGAGAGAGAGAGAGAGAGAGAGAGAGAGAGAGAGAGAGAGAGAGAGAGAGAGAGAGAGAGAGAGAGAGAGAGAGAGAGAGAGAGAGAGAGAGAGAGAGAGAGAGAAGAGAATGTAAGCAATAGTTGGACAAAAACATAAATAAGTGTTACTGCCAAATTAAATCATTAAGATGAAAGGAAGCAATAATAATGTTAATAATAATAATGATAATAATAATAATAATAATAATGATAATAATAATAATAATAATAATAATAATAATAATAATAATAATAATAATAATAATAATAATAATAATAATAATAATGATAATAATGATAATAATAATAATAATAATAGTAATAATTTTCCGGTTTTACGTCACGGACTCCCTTATCAACCAAGGGCTAGGACGGTTGCCTTCTTGCGAAGGACTTGTTTTGGCAAATGTAATCCTTACGCTGAGTGCATGCCTTTGCTAACCTCAGACCGTGACGGGGCGCGAACCCTCGACCTGACGCCTCAGAGTCGGAGACGCTACCGACTGAGCCACGGCGACTACTAATAATAATAGTAATAATAATAATAATAATAATAATAATAATAATAATAATAATAATAATAATAATAATAATAATAATAATAATAATAATAATAATAATAATAATAATAATAATAAGGTATATGATAGAATAATTTTGGGAAAACACAAAGTGCACCTGCATTCTGGGTAAGGCCCATTACAAAGATGCAATTGTTAAAAAAAGAAGACTGTAATATTCCGCACCAACATATCGACAGTCATGCTGGTACAATTCTTCAAAGAAAATGATCAAGATCTCATTCTCAAAACAGGCTAAAAGAAAATAATAATATAGTCTTTATAAATATTTTTTCCTATGATACCGCAAACCTAAACACTGTAACACAATTGAAATATTTCATTTTTGAAATCCTTTAAACTCAAACACCAAAAATGACAGCCAACTCTGAACGATTACATTATTTTTTTAATATAAATTTACAAACCCAGTAATATTATTACATTAATCCCTTTATAAAATCTAATAAAATTAATCCCCCTGTATAATTCCGCAAACTCAATGTAACTGAATGCAACATTCTATTCCTGCAGTAATAAAAACTCAAAAAAGTAATGAATTTGGTTATTTTTTTCCATAAACCTAAAAACTCATTGTATAATAATCAATGTAATCCCAACATCTCACAAATGAGCAAAAAATTAGATTTTTTGATTACATTATTCCCTTCAAGTAAATCCAATAAGCTATAACTATATAATATGATTAACCATAATACGAATAATGTAATCCTACAATCTCAAAGTAATAGTATTTTATTACTGCCTCTACGTAATCCTATAAGCACACACATTGTAAAATGATGATCCAATTCCCTTAATGTAATCCTGCGAATTCAAACACTGTAAAATAATAAGCTACTTCCCCTAATGTAATCATACTAGCTCAAAAACTGTAAAATAATAATCTAATTCCCCTAATGTAATCTTTCAATGTCACACTGTAAAATCATAAGCTAATTCCTAAAATGCAATCATATAAGCTAACAAGCTATTTCTGCTCATGTAATCCTAAAATCACAAAAGCTGTAAAATGATAATGTAATTCTTGCAATATAATCCTACAATCTCCAGCACTGTAAAATAATGATCTAATTCCAAAATGTAATCCTACTACCTGAAGCACTATAAAATAATAAATCAATTCCCCTTATATTTTCTTACAAGTTCAAGCTCTGTAAAATGATAAGCTAATTCCCATAAAGTAATCCTTCTTGCTCAAACACCATAGAATGATAAGCCAGTTCCCCTTATGTTATCTAACAAGTTCAAACACTGTAAAATGATAAGCTAATTCTCCTAAAGTAATCCTTCTTGCTCAAACATTGTAAAATGATAGGCTAATTCCCCTAAGGTAATCCTATGAGTTAAAACACTGTAAAATAAGAAGATAATTCCACTATTGTAATCCTATAATTTCAGACACTGCAAAATGATAGATTAATTCCCCTAATGTAATCCTACGGGCTAAAAAAATCTAAAATTATATTCTGATTCTCCTAATGAAATCCTACAATCCCAAACGCTGTACTATTATCGCCCTTCATGCAGGTCAAGAACTTAATGTAAAATGCTAACCTTATTCCACTGAAACTTAATGTAAATTACTTATTCACTCAAGTAATCCTAAAAACACTGCAAACATGTAATTTTATTGAATTATATCCTTTCTATGAACAAATTCACACAAAGCAATACAATTACATAATTCCCTTTTTGGGAATTTTACAAAATCAAACTCGCTACATTCAAATAATGAAACATGATTGTATTATTCCCTTACTGTAATTCTACAAAATCAGACTATGAAACATTAAAATAAAATTTGACTCAACACAGACTTACTTCACAAGGAGAACACAAATACATTTTACAAATTGCTAATATCACGTAGCTTGGAAATCGAGGCAGTGCCATTTAGCTAAAGGTTATCACAGAGAGAAAACCAAAGCGCAAAATCATATAAACGTTACTTTGTTAATATGTATTTTGAGACCATTGCCAAAGGTTCTTATAAAATAAACATAAACAAAAAAATCTTCTATACGTTAAACATTCTATCTATGTTTTCTATATATTTATTATGTACTTACTTTTTTGTTAAGCAGAAATAACTTAAGTTCCTGGAACTGAATTAACTTGAGGCAGCGGCTTTGCACAACTACAATCAGGAGCCCATAAATGTCGACAGAGATATACAGTCGCCTACATACTTTCATTAATTATTTTCTTTATTTACTACTTATATTTTTTTTTATCTTTTATTTATTTCCCCTACGTGGGGAATTGGAGGGTGTATTTTTTTCTTAAAATTTACAAGGTGAATGTAACCCGCTGACTCGGTACTTATTATTATTATTATTATCATTATTATTATTATTATTATTATTATTATTATTATTATTATTATTATTATCATTATTATTATTATTATTATTATTATTATTATTATTATTATTATTATTATTATTATTATAATTATTATTATTATTATTATTATTATTATTATTATTATTATTATTATTATTATTATTATTATTATTATTATTATTATTATTATTACTATTATTCTTATAATTATTATTATTATTATTATTATTATTATTATTATTATTATTATTATTACTATTATTATTATTATTATTATTATTATTATTATTATTATTATTATTATTATTATTATATTATTATTATTACTATTATTATTATTATTATTATTATTATTATTATTATTATTATTATTATTATTATTATTATTATTATTATTATTATTATTATTATAATTTGTGAAAATAATATCCTACTATGTAACATGTAGCTTTTATTCTGTGTGCCTTAATAATAGCATTTCCTCTTTAAATCCACCAAACTCCAATTAACTCGATAAACGTAAAGCTTTCGAACGTAACTAAACAAAGGGCATCCCATTCTAATACTAGATGTTGCTTGTTTGCACAATGCACTAGTAAGCTAGACGTATCTAGCCGTTTTAAAGAAGGCAAAAATAAATAAAAATATGTAATTATGCTCATCCATACTCTATAGGTTACATGCACGATATGTATGACGGTGGATGAATGCTTGGTACCTGATGTTACTTGATGGTTGAAAACGAAATGGTTCTCCCAATTTAACTTGGTTATCATGTAAGATAATGAGTTCGAAATAATCAGGTTAAGCTACATGGAATACTCAAACTTCCTCTAAAAACAGTTGGATTAACAAAGCTTCCTCTAAAATAGCTGGAATAATTCATGTTCCCCTGAACACAGTTGGAATAAACAAAACTTTATAAAAGGGTTGGAATAAGAAAACTTCCTCTAAAAGCAGTTCGAATTTCCAAACTTCTTCAAAAAACTGTTGGAATAACCAAACCTCCTCTAAAATGTCATGTAGTAGAGTGGCCCAAGGCATCAACCACCCGTAGCGATACTACAGATGAAGGGTCTTGTGGACATAAATAAGGCTGTTCAGGACTATTCGATGTTAAGTCTTCCATCAGTTACGGTTCTCTTTCTAAGCCTATATCAACACCGAATTTTGTTGGATATTCGTTACACATGTCTTATTATCCCTTCACATCTGATGAGGGTAGATACATTTTTTTGTCCCATCCTGGTGTCACAATCATACAAAAAAATTGTTGGAATAAGAAAACTTCCTCTATAAGCAGTTCGAATAAGCAAACTTCCTCTAAAAATAGAGTTGGAATAATAAAAATTGCTCTAGAGGCAGTTGGCATAACCAAACTTCCGCTAAGATAAGAGTTAGAGTAATAAAACTTTCTCTAAAAGCAGATGGCATAATCAAACCTCCGCTAAAAAAAAAAAAGAGTTGGAATAATAAATCTTTCACTAAAAGCAGTTGGCATAACCAAACTTCCTCTAAAAAAAGCAGGTCGATCGAAAGAGTGAGCTTAGACTGAACCAAAAGATATCAGAATTACTTATAGAAACTTTTCCTAAGTAAAACTGGCTTTAATAAAAAAAAAAAGATCAGAAATAACACTTCGTAAATAAAAGTGTATAACCACTCCGCCTCCAAGATAACTTGTTAATACTGAGAAATATATAAGAATTACCAAAATGACCCACCCAAATATATTCCAAAATTACCATTTGGAAAACAGTGAGTATATATACCTTAGCTACCGAACATGACCTAACCAAACTTATGCTAAGATAACCAGGTCTAACCAAATTTGACCGTAGTAACAGGTATGTATATTATAAAAAAAAAAGAAATGATGCAACCAAATTCTAACATTGTAATACTGTATCATACTGAATCGGCCAAGCAAATATCAGTATGACCAATTCGTATATACCCTCGCCATCTAATCAAGCAGACATTGCGATAATAATCAAATGTACAACCTAACTTACAGAAACGAAGAATATTTCATTTGATTTTGTAAGTAATCTGGATGATGCTAACTTTTACTTAGCTGCAATCGGAATTTTTATTCCCCCCAAAAAGCTCCTAGATGAGACTATCCTTTGAGAAATATTATCTTCATCCCTTTTAGATCAATGAAAATATATGTCAAACCTGAAGAAATTTACTCAAAACCCTCAAAATTATTTTACTTAATCATATGTAACCTAACTACTTTAGATTTATTTGGTCTGCTAAAAAATGCTTCCCTCTAAACCTACCAGTAAGTAACCTAATTTATTTTTCATGTGTGACACCGAGACAGGCAAGAAAATTGCCCTCATCAACAAAGGTAATAAAAACTGTAAGACGAAGAAAAGTAAAAGCTTAAGGACGAGGCAAAGATGAGGTAATGATAATAATAGGAAAAGGACAGGTTGAAAGAATAATCGAAGTACTGAGGGCCTAGAGATATGGCAG
>JAXCGZ010016233.1:15000-22500 GCA_037179515.1 Halocaridina rubra
AAGACCACTCTGTTGCCAGTTTGGAACTGTTCACTGTACACTGGGATACGGGTTAAATCAAACATCATTCTTTGTGTACATATTTCTATCAGTATATTTAGTTCTGTCAAGCAATAGTTACATTTTTCTTTACATTTCACACGAGTTATCTAAATTTACAGACATAGAAATTGAGAATTTCTATCCAAACTTCAGCTTCAATTAATGATATAAAAAGACACTTTAGATGATAGTTCTGTGTTAATATATAGTTAATCAGGATTATGTTTTCCATCGCAATTTCTAACTGGCTTACCATTTTTGCTTTCTAAAAGACAATGTCTCAAAAGTGAAGCGAGCTTAAAAATTATGAACAAGAAACTTGGTTAATAATTAAATGGCAGTGCACATGTCGATAGTTATTCCCTGCACATATAAATAACTACAAAACAGTATAGTAGAGGTGATAGTCCTTTATAAAACATTGAAATAAATTTTTTTTTTACATTTGTATAGGATAAGTGATAGTCCTTTAAAGAAAGAGAATTACTCTGAAAAAAAAAATGCATTTGTAATCATTAAGACATATAACATTCGTAATTTTTAAAAAGAAACTTACCCTGCAGGGACACTTGTACTTATAATCAAGTGGTTATTATGCAAACCATCATTATAGCCTAAAAAAATAATAAATAAAAAAAAATAAAAAAATACTGACTACTGACAAAGGCAAGACAATGACGCAAGTCATGTAGTGTACACTATTCCTTGTAATGACTATTCATTAACTTTGCTGTGATATAAAATTCCCCCTGAGAGAGTGTTCTAGAATACATCCTCTGTGTTCCCCTTCGTGTCGTAAGAGTCGACTAAATGGGGCGAAGCGAGAGGACTGGGAATCTCGCCTCTGTATCATCTCTTCCCAAAGAGTCAGAGTATTGTGCCTTGACTCAGCCACTCCCCTTATTAGGGGAAAAATGGCTCACGTAAATAGATAGATAGAGTGATGTAATATGTAAAGTATTCCACATAATATGTAAGTATTCCACATAATATGTAAGTATTCCACACAATATGTAAGTATTCAACATAATGTGTAAGTATTCCACATAATGCCACAAAGTGACAAATGGGTTGGAACTGGCACTGAAAGCTATCCCATGACATCATCCAATGTTACTTTCTCTCTTCGTCATAATAATCAGTGACTGTGGGTTTCAGCTAAAGGGCGGTTTACACGGTCAAACGGTTCGTCGAACACGGTTCGTCGAACACGGTTCGACAGACAAGTGTTTGAAGTGATGTTCGAACGTGTGAACGGGGTATTTGGTTGTCGAACACGTTCGACAAACGTGTTCGACAACTAAATACCCCGTTCACGCGTTCGAACATCACTTCAAGCACTTGTCTGTCGAACGTGTTCGACAACCAAATACCCCGTTCACACTTTCGAACAGCACTTCAAGCACTTGTCTGTCGAACCGCGTTCGACGAACCGTTTGACCGTGTAAACAGCCTTTAGTGCTCTACGACCCGCTGACTATTTCATTATGCTAAAGGCTTTCCAGTATTAGAAGACATTACATACCAAGTAAGCCAATAAGAAATCTAAATGGAATCTTTCTATTCTTGAGGGAAAAAAAATTATATTCAGTTATAATTTGTCTCTCTAAGAACAGATCCATTAGTACATATTTCGGATTCAGATATCTTGTAAACATTCATACTGAAACAAGAGATATTTTTGTATAATAATGTGGCCATATAAAATAATTTTAAATGACCAAGCGAAGCGAGAACACTTACTTTTGATGCAATAATAATAATAATAATAATAATAATAATAATAATAATAATAATAATAATAATAATAATAATAATAATTATAATAATATTAATAATAATAATAATAATAATAATAATAATAATAATAATAATAATAATAATAATAATAATAATAAATAAAATAATACTAATAATAATAATAATAATAATAATAATAATAATAATAATAATAATAATAATAATAATAATAATGCTTAGGTTTCATTACACAGTGGTTCGCCTTCACTACCATATATATATATATATATATATATATATATATATATATATATATATATATATATATATATATATATATATATATATATATATATATATATATATATATATATATATATATATATGGTAAGTAAGCCTATCAGTGAAACAATGCAGAAAAAATAACGTGACGTAAAACCGGAAAAAAGAAAAAGAAAAAAAAAAAAAAAAAAAAATATATATATATATATATATATATATATATATATATATATATATATATATATATATATATATATATATATATATATATATATATATATATATATATATAACCATTAGTTGCTGAAAAGTGACTGCCTTATTCCTGAAAAAAGGTCCAGTGTTAAAATCTCTTTTAACTCTAATTTAAGCGGGATAGAATGAGAATTTCACTATAATTTAAGACACATATATAAGGCACTTTTAAGAAAACGATATTAGGCCTTTTTTTAAGATGCCAAAAAAGGTGCTCAGAAACTATTTATAATTTTTTCTTATTTCAACATTCTGTAGT
The DNA here is from genome assembly GCA_037179515.1 of Halocaridina rubra. NCBI lineage: Eukaryota > Metazoa > Arthropoda > Malacostraca > Decapoda > Atyidae > Halocaridina > Halocaridina rubra. Next base: position 17,579 of record JAXCGZ010016233.1, read on the forward strand.
AATACAGAACCTTATGGGCCTTTTATTTTACAATAATGCCATAAGACACAACAGAATAATAAAAATGGAGTCACAAACCCTAACATCTAGAGACTCTTTAAGTAATGTTCATCCTCACGTCATATCAGCAATTAAAAAAAAAATACTCGTGCTTACCACAACTGGACATTTTAAACAATGTCCAGTTATTTTTTTTATTTCATTTTAGGTAAGGACACATCGGTTTTACACTCTCCTCAGTTCATAATTACACTATGAATACGCAAATCAAAATCTTATTTATATTTACGATCGCAGATACTTTGTATATTATGTACAAAAAAACCTTAATCCTACAGATCATTTATTTATCTACTTATATTTTTTTTCAATTATTTTCTCAAACTCTTTCCTTGGCTTTCTGTAACAAGTGTCCTTTGAAACACGTTCGACAGCATTTGATCCTGAAGAAGTTTGTGCTGCACATGTGTTTTAACCTTCGGCAGAGCTTGCTGTCCATGTGGTCTCGACAGCGTTTTTGCTGTCCTGTTGGGAGACAACAATTGGATGCTTTATCACTGTTCTCGTTTTTATTATTTATGATTATCTTTTTCTTAAAAGGCTCACCACATATTCTTATGTAATAATAGGCTAGTATTTCAAAGATATAATTATTCTTAATCATATACACTTACAGTGCACTTTTTATATTGGTTTTGCGATATATGATGACACATGAAACTAAAGAAACGAGAATAATTTTCGCTGCATTCCTTTTTTAACATTACCATATTCTAAATATTGTGGAAGGTTAGACTACAAAGAACAGTGACACTAAATGATGAATCATTATGTGATATCTAAATAGGAAAAAAACATAACTAAAATTTAATATTAAGAATACAAACTCTGACGGATTGAGACACGAGAAATTAAATATTCTCAGTCAGTCAAAATCTCAGTTGCTAATAAAGGTTGTGGAAGTATTTTAATACTACAACATGCTTAACAGATACTGATATCATGAGAAACAGCTCTCTACTTTTCTGATTTCTCCCTATGACCACCCTTCTTTCCCCTCCCATAGTACGTGGTAGTAACATAAACAAGCAGAGTACATCAAATCAACTAACCTCTTTCCTTTTTAGGACATCTGTGGCCGTGGCATGCCATTTTATGCTTGGGTTTTGTCTCCCGTGGACAAGTGCGGGCAGGCTCCTGGGTCCTCACATCCACACACTTGACATGCCGCAGCTGATGACCTCCTCCGCATGACCTGCGGTCGCCAGGAAAAACGGAAGCAGCGTAAATATACGAAACCTAACTAAATATAAATGCCTCACAGTCGCCATGCAAATGCAATCAGAATGAGCTGCAGGCTGTGACCAAAGGCTATGTGATCATTACAGTTGCTCTTGCTAACCCTTGACTTATAATTCCTTAGTTGCAGAAAGTACTGTACTCACTTTGTACAAAGACTCCAAGGGCCTTCTACCCATTTGGCACAGGGTCCCAGATTACAAGGCTCAACTTCCGGAGGTTGAGTGCTGGCAGGACACACTTTGTCCTCAGGGCACCACACTGGTCTCTGTCTCTCACCGACGTCACAAGCAGCAGAACACTCCTCCCAGTCACCCACTTGCCATTCACCGCATTCCATCTTTGGAAAATGGGTGAAAATTTTAAATGTCTTTCATATGCAGCAAAAAAGAGTTAGAAAAATTGGAGATGTATATTCAAAATATATATGGTCTGGATTGGTTGTTGTTTATATGCAAAACTGGTTAGGTATATATTAACAGAAAACTACAACACAGATGGATGAGAAGTGTACAAATAAAGATTTATGAGATATATTCATTTTGCTTCTCCTACCAACCTCATTGCATATCTGAAGAGACTGTGCTTTCTCTTCAACACAGAATTCTGATTCGACTGGCGACAAAGTGTTCATCTCAAAGCACTCGACATTCCGTCCTTGAAGACCACCTCCACATTCCACACTACACTGTTTAAAAAGTCACATGAATTTATATAGTGAACAATCATTAATTTCTTAAATGATACAATTTCAATTATATACATACAGTGACTCATAACTCCTGGAGAGTAAAAACCCCCCACACATTTCAGTTAATATTTTCACACCTAAACATCAAATACAATATATATGAAAATTTGAGAGAAAATACAACAGAAAAAATTACCTTAGTCCATTCGCCTATGACCCACTGGTAATCTGGCATCAGTTTATCAGGTTCTTGAGTTGTTGTCATTCTCTTCATTGCCTGTTCTTCAGCTAGATCATGGAGAACATCCACTGCTTCCTCACCTGTGTGAATGAGAACTTTCTTTTTGTCCTTTTTAATTTTCCCATCAGCTGGCATCTCAATAACTTCAATGACTTCAAAGTCTTCCATATTTATCTTATCTTCAATAATACCATCTGGTCTGTCCTCCTCTGGCTCTTCTGCAAAGGATCGTTCCTCCAGCTCAATATCGAGAACGTCTTTGGATGCATTTACCGTATCCTTACTTGTTTCATTAAGACTTGGTGTTGAAGGCACTGGGAGAGATGCTTTTAGGGGAATATTTGGAATTGACTCATTATATATTGTTTTTGAATCAACCACTATTTCATTCAAAGTTTCAGAGACTGTATTATCTTCATGCATCTTTGTATCAATGGTGTTGTTACTAATGGCACTGCTTTCTTTAACTGTGACATTCACTGGTTCTTGTACGTTACTCGTCTCTTCATAAATAGGACTGTTTATTTTATTTGTGATATTAAGTGGTTCTTGTTCATCGTCAGTTATGGAAATGGCAGTGACAGAATATTCAGTTATATTTTCAGAATCAACATTCGTTATATTAAACATCCGATTTTTTGCTTCGCTTTCAACATTTTCTTCAATGTCAATTAAATTTTCACTTCCATCTACTGCATTACTAATTGCTTCAGATTCACCTTCATTCATCAATCCTTCAGGTTCATTCTCTTCGTCTATTTTTTCTTCAGTTCCACTTTCATTAACGATCACATTTTCTTCTGAAATAGACTTTTCAGTCATATAATGCTCAGAATCATCGTTAAATGCAGATAAGGTAGTTGGATTAATCAAACTCTCCAATGTATCATTATCATTTTCCACATCTAAAACTTCTGAATCATTGAATATCAGTTCAGGTGGTGAAATATCTATGCTCACATTCACCTGTACAGTGCCCAAAGTTACAGGTGGAGAGAGAGGAGCGGATATATTATGTTCCTGAGTATCCTCATCAATACTGTCGTTCTGAGTCAGTGTTTCATAGTCCTCCAACACTGTTTCGCCTTTTGCAGCACTATTAGTAGTAGAAACAACTGTCTCTGCAACACTCGCAGAGGTAGTTGTCATCTGTGTAGAAACTGAAGGAGGCACTATTGTTGTTTTGATGTCTTCTGTGGCAAGAGATGTGGGAATAGCTGCAGTTATGGGGATTGGTGTTGTTGGTATCTTAGGGACAATGACAGGAGAGTCATTTATAGATGCATTTTCCACCTCCATTTCTGGGATAAGATTCGCTTGTTTTTCTACTTCTCTTTCTGGGATGGCATCAGCTTGTTCTTCCATTTCCACCTCTGGGATGGAAGCCGCTGGTTCTTCTACATCACTCTCTGGAATAGTACCTCCTTTTTCTTCCATATCCACTTCTGGAATCGTGTTCTCCAGATTTTCTAAGCATTCGCCACTGCATTCCTGAACACTCTTCGGTTCATCGCTTTCTCTGCAAGCTAGACCACCTACGCAAGACACCCTCCTAAACTGAGCACCTTCTCCACAAGGTGACGAACACTGGATAGGGGAAATATAGTTTCACAGTAAGTAGAGAATTAAAATGACACGGAAATACAACCTACTAAACATTTTATTACCAAACAAAAATTTTTTTCTCATATTTTTAAGATATCAGAACAATGATAGAGAAAAATACATATATGTCTCTTACCATTGACCATTCTCCAACATCCCAGTGACCACATGTTATATTTCCACACTGACGTCTTTCAGGAGGTCGGGTTAAAGCGTCACATATTCCGCTAGCAGCCACACATTTGACCTCTCTCTCCTCAAAATCACATGGATCAAGAGTACATACCTAGAAAAAGACAAAAGGGTAAAGCTTTTTTGATGAATATTAAAATTTGAAACAAAATGTCCATGAGCTACTATGGACTATGATGGTAGAGTATGACAATTATTGGAAAATGTGACTTGCAGTGCAAGATGTACTAAAATGAGCATCAAGTACTTTAAATGTACTGCAAAATACAGTTCAAATAAGAATTGTAAACAGGTGCAATAGTAAGTTACAGTATCTCAACTATAAACACAGGTAGAAACTCATTTGCAATACATTTAAGAGTAAGACATACGTACATTTGCCAAAAATTGTTCATATTTCAAGTCTGTGATGAAATTCATAAAAAAATACATAACCCTTCCGAGGAGGACAAAATGATGATAGTCATACCTGTGACCATGGTCCAACACTCCAGTCTTGGAACAGAGGGCACGATGGCATGGGGCCACACAACTCTAGTTCGTGTGGTTTTTCATCATGATCACAGTCCGAATCTAGAAGAGCCATTTGTTCTGTGGGACCAAATGACCTAACACAGATGACCGAGCGTCTCCTGGTGCCACCCTCGCCGCAGGTCACCGAACATGGCTGCCAAGGACCGGACCACCACCAGGCTGGGCATGCATGGCTGTTACAGACTCGAAATTTGTCCTCTGGTCTTGTCTGATTTGAACAGTACTTCTCCTCGACTAACCCGGCTTCTTTCTCCATGCACTGAACTTGAGAGAGCTGGGACAGACGAAGACACATAAGGTAAAAATATAAAAAAATTAACACTGGTCTTATTTTAGTTCCATATTTCCCCTGTGCTCCGG
>JAXCGZ010016234.1:0-25946 GCA_037179515.1 Halocaridina rubra
CCCAGCCCTCTCTTTCCTGTAAGATTTGGCTTACCTCATCATAAAATTCTAATAAGTTTGTTACTGTTGGTCTACCTTGTCTGAAGCCATGTTGCCTCACTGACAAAAAGTTGAAGGATTCCAAGTGAAAATAGATATGTTTCCATAGTAGTTTCTCCATAACTTTGCAAACTATGCTGGTCAAGGAAACTGGTCTATAGTTCAGAGCCGTATCCCTCCTTCCCTTTTTGAAGATAGGTATCACATTTGCTTGTTTCCAGCATCTTGGAATCTCCCCCGACTCCAGTGACTCCTTAAATATGATACTTAGTGCCACTGATATTGTGTTTGCGCATATTTTAAGCACTTGAGGGGATATGTCATCAGGACCGGTAGCTTTATGAACATCTAAATTCATCAGCGCTTTGCATACCTCTGTGGCTGTAAGGTTGATGTTCTCTAATACCGGCCCTTGAGCTTCTATCACTGCAATCTGAGGGAGTGGGGTATTTTCTACTGTAAATACTGACTGAAACTCCTTGTTCAATTCTTTGCAGATCTCTTCATCCGTCTCAGTGATGCTTCCATCCGCTCTCTTTAGCCTTAAAACCTGTTCTTTTACCTTCAGTTTTCCTCTGATAAAGCTCTGGAAAAGCTTGGGATTTTCTTTAGCCTTCCTGGTGATGTCCCTCTCATAGTCTCTTTCTGCCTCTCTCCTTTTACTTAGGTAGTCATTTCTTGCTCTTTTGTAGGTTTGCCAGTCATTTATGTTTTTTCTCCTCCTATACCTTTTCCAGCATTTGTCTTTCCACTCCTTAGTTCTTTTACACCCATTATCGAACCATTTCTCTCTAACATAAATTACACCTACTTTGGTGACAGGTATGCAGCAATCTACTATCTTCCCATATTTCTCACAAAAGATGTCATACATTTCTTGTACAGATTGGTTGTAAAATAAGGTTCTCCAGTCAATAACTGCAAAAAGCTCATTCATTTTGATGTAATCTCCTTTCGGATAGTTCCTCCTCATGTCCTCGGTGCCTCTACTCTCAGGAAGAATATCTTCAATGATATACTCCATCAACAACACACAGTGTTCACTCTTTCCAATTGGTGGTTCATATTCAATGTTTTCAATATCCAACACATTATCTGTGAACACTAGATCAAGTAGTGATGGCTCATCACCACCCCTGGCCCTTGTTGGTTCCATTACATGTTGGTGTAGGAAATTCCCTTGTACGCAATCTAGGAATCTTGCCCCGAATGAGTCCTCACCACTGTGTGGGTCAAGATTTATCCAATCTATCTCTTTATGATTAAAGTCTCCCATAATCAAAATCCTACATTTTTTTCCCCGTGCCATGTTAACAACTGAGTTTATGACTTCAATAGTACCTATATGACTTTCCTCATAAACTTCAAGCCTATTTTGGTTCCTTGGTAGGTTGTATACAACAGTTATTATAATGCTCTCTGACCCAGTATTTATGCGAGCAACAAGAAATTCCTTGAACTCACTTTCTATAGCCAAGTTTATTTCTTCAACTTGAATCCTTTCACATATGAGCAGTGCTATCCCTCCACCAGTGCTCTCAGATCTTTCAACCCTTAGTATTCTGAAACCCTTAGGAAAAACTGTAACACTGTTTATGTCCTCACTCAACTTAGTCTCTGTAATTGCTACTATATCTGCCTTACTGTTGCGAATCCTATCTTTTAATTCTACTGCCTTACCAGCTAATCCATCAGCATTTGTGTATAACAATCTTAATGAGGCCCCATCCCCTGATCTTCTGTGTGTGATTACCTAATTGTGATTACCTAATTGTGTTTACGGGAAAGAGCCCAAAGCTCGTATCTTCCCGTCTCCTGATCGGTTCCATTTTATACTTAGTGATACTTATCATACCTGTCCTTAAAACTATGGAATGAGATAGCTGTCGTATGAATTTTGGACTTCCATTTGAATTCACCACTTTGTAAGATGACTGGGTTATCTCACCGTTTGTCACCACTGACGTAGTGTTAATTACTACGTTATAATTATTAGTACCAGACGGGTACAAGGTAAGAATGGACAAGCAGTGATTCCTTTATCTTAATTTATTCTAGAGTACAACACATCCTCGACTCAATGCCCCCACCCTATGACTATCACAATCTATGATCTATTCGTGCCCCTGGTACTATTCTGACTAACTGAGTCTGCCCTGGGTGGTTCTTGAAATACCCCCGGGGCAGGGCGTGGCTTGACATCCAATCCTGCCAATGAACTCGAGTGACATCTAGTCCTGCAAATCAACGCCAGGTTCGAAGTGGAGTCCCTCCCTATTTCGGGGCGGGGCTATTTCAACAAACCTATAGAACGGAAAAGTTCCAGGTCAGAGCGTGGCTATTGGGTAACTCTCCAGGGCATGTACATATGTATGGGCCACATGTTTGTGTTTCTTGTGGTTTAGGAAATGGCTAACTTCCTGGCCTTTCCCATCCTCACCGGGTACTCGATGCCAGATGCTAAGTCTCATGGTTCCGGTCATATATCTCCTTGACACTTTCTACAAACATGGGCCGTACATGCAGAAAACAAGCCTCCCACATTAGTTCCAGGTGCCTAGCCATAAACCGTGGTGGTCCCAAGGGAAAGCATGATCTGCACCCAAAACTCAATAAAAGTGAGGGCATGTAATAAAACATCTGTGCCCTCGACCAACCGTTACCCCTCAAGATTTGCTACAAGTTTCAGATTCTGGCTTCAGCATGCCGGAAGTCATACGACATCCCTCCCAACCAAAACTGAAATATCTCTTATTTCAGTCGAAGCATGGGATATCTTTTGAGAGCTCTTGGATATATCCTAGCTAACACTAGTTTGCAATAAAAATGGGGCCGAATTATTTAAGCTATCATCTAAGAATTCCTAGTTCTATGAACACTAAACAATCTTTAGTACAAACATCCCTATATTCAACAAATACAATTAACTTTAGTCATTAGGATTTCAGTGTGTAACTACTCATTATTAAATACTAATTAAGATCACAAGTTAGTTTAGATCATGACGTTACTGTGTCTACTTCTCTCCTTTTTCAAAAGATTTACAAAAGTTGGTTAGCTACAGTAAAAAGATAAATCATGTAGAACATTAGTATGTACGAACATTTAAAATGCGATAGACAATAACATAGATGGAAACTTCCTATCGTTACGATGGGGCATTGATTTGTCTTAAAATTAGGCCTTAAAAAACTACTCCTGAAACAAACTATTGGTTACGATGTGAAAAGTCAGAAAACATTCATCATTCCAATGTGCAATTCCTATTCAGAGACACTCTGATATGAAAACTTAATGAACACAAAGATTAAATCATGATTCAAACAATGATAATGCTAAAGCAAAACACTAATATTATTTAAGCAGAAGACAACTTATTACTGTCGGTGCAAATCATACAATCCATCAAAGGCACTTATTCAAAACTATCTTTAAAGGAGTCTCTGAGTTGTCGCTTAAAATTATCTTAAAACTAGGTAAAGCAAATAATAAAAGGGGACCTTTTCTTTCCCATTTTTTTTTCAGTTCTAAAGCGTGGGTTCTTCTTTCCAACAACTAATAAGGGATTTTTAAATACCCTTCTTTCTCTCTGGGATTTCATCAATTCGTTTACATGGCTTTTTAGAGTGTTTTTAGGACATTAAAGACTTTTGTTTTCTCTTTCCCTTGCTCATGAATTCTTGCTAGGCGTGATTCCACGGTTTCTCTCTGGGATTTCAATTTTTCACTCCCCCGCCGTCCTTGCTGCAGGCCCAGGTTCGTACTCTACCATAAATTATCTCCTTTTCCAAGATAGGCAAGACAAAGAGGAAGCGATCGATGCACCTTTCTAATCCTTCCAGCCTGGCTTTCTCGTCCTACCCTCGGCCGATCTTGACTAAGACCACCACGTAGGAGACCTGCAACGTCACAGCGATTTCTCTTCAGTACGGCAATCCACACGTACCTTCGAAGCAGACCTCGGGATGAAAATTTGAACCTATGTCACTACTACAGTTGTAAGAAAGGTTCCCTATGATTTCAGGGTACCAACAATGGCCATACGTTGGTAATCGGAGGCTATACTTTGCCTCCCCTGCAACTGCAAGTGATTGCAATCTCTATTCAATGGGCAACAGGGACTTGTTTGAGAGGACAAAACCTAAAGACTTTTAGAGCTTGCAGGTCGGGGCTGCCTAGAAATAGGGTGGTAATGGAAGGTATGTGTCTACACAACTAGATTATTACTCCAAGATACTTAGGGCTTAGCTGAGAAACTGCTACATAGCATTACTCTACTATAGACATCAAAAAGAACAATCACTAAATACTGAGAAAGCCACTAAAGAAATATTCTTATTAGCAGTGGCTACAGTAATATCAATTATGAATTCAGATAAAAGATACAAATCATCAAGTTACTGCTGATTGCATTTCAAAAATAATAGCAACAGGCCATTGAGAGATAGCAACAATATCAGTCAACATAATAATAACATTACTAATAATCATAATCAAAATAAGAATAATAACAAAATAAAATAAAAATACTAAATCAGAAATATCAATATATATACAATGGAGACTGGCATTCAGAAGTAAGAACAGAGTTCTATACTTATATTTCATAGTAATGCTCATTCTAACACAGTCTCATTTACTGTTCAAATTCCTGCTGTCATAATCTATGTATATATATATATAATATATATATATATATATATATATATATATATATATATATATATATATATATATATATATATATAAAAGCATAAGTGGCAACTTGCTGGCTCCACGATTTGTCAATGGGAGTTCTATCTATTCTCTACACAGTTGCGACATGTGGCAAAAATATTTATGCAAATGGCGGTACTACCGATGTCTTATCAGTATTTATGCAATAACAGCATGCAACAATCTATCGACTGCAATAAAATGTAGGCACAATTATCGCCTAGCTTCGCTGGAAAAAAAACACAAAAAAAGAATCAATGACGGCAACATTCTCTTAGCATCGGAAGAAGGATCTGTCAGTCTCAGAGTAGAGAGAGAGAGAGAGAGAGAGAGAGAGAGAGAGAGAGAGAGAGAGAGAGAGAGAGAGGGGCGACCTTGAAATACATTGCGGTTTCCACCCTGTGGTCAGGTGAGATGGGCTTCCTTCCTTTAAATGTACTGAAAATAAAAAATGTCGCAGAGTATCTCTAATAATAAAATAATAAATAAACAAATGAAAGTGAACAAACGTTAGCAATGACTATCGATAAAGTCTTACGTTTATTGTCAGAGGGCTATTCTTATTTCCCCATTAACAAAAACAAAAGCAAAAAGAACTTAGTGTACAACTGCAGAACTGTCGAAGCATAAATCCATTCCTTTCTGTTTAATATTGCTAAGGACTTTACTGTAACAGCATACACATCCTTGTCTATAATGACAATCCTTTTCTTGCTATAAATCAGAGGGTTGAGTCGAAGCACACACTCTAAAAGGCAACATATCTCTGATGAAATGGAAGCAAAATATTAAAATCTCTACTACTATCAACATAAGTACAAATATCTTTTTCTTAACAGACATCTTATAATGACTTAAGTATCATTAATTTTAAATTTAAAACTCAACATATAATCTCTGAGAATCTCAATTATCTCAATTAGCTCAATTATAACTTTAAATTCATAACAGTAACAGTAATTAACAATAATTATTTCTAGATAATCTTTTCAAAACTCTTTAATTAAGATTTTAAAGGTTTCTTCAATACAAAAAACTATATAACAAAAAACGGGAATCTGAAAAGATATAAAAAGTCTGTCTCTGTGTATGCAATAATAAAAAAAAAAATCATATTTCCTTAGCAACAGTAAAGAATGCATTTTGCTTAAGTTTCAAAATCTCGTAAGGAGTTGTACATGAACAATTCAAACATAAAATATATATATTCTTTTACTATCTCGAATTTGACTTATTTAAATTACTATACAACAGAATTTCCTCCAGAACAGGGAGAAGTTCGACTTATAACTCTTCTGTCTGTTTGCTTTTATGGGGGTGTGCATGTGGGCGCTGTTTTCTCCCCTGTTCTTTTGGCTTCTGGATCAACTTCTGCTCTCTCAAATACGGGAAACGGCTGTGTAACATTCTTGTTGTCATTTCGTGTCAGCTCTCACTCTTTCTTTATGACCAAGCTGAAATAATTTTGATAAAACATTATCATGGCTAAAACTCGCAAAGTTTTATTTTATCAATCTAACATATCTCTTCAGACAAATAGTGTATATACTGCAGCTAGCAAAGAAAATAAAGTATCATTCATAGATTCAAGTCCTTTATCACGTAATATCTATCTTGGAACTCTCGGAAATCGAATAATAATCTCATTGGCGGAGTAGTGGACAAAACAAAAATAAAACAAACTTGGCATCTCAACCATATCTGGGCAGGTGGAGAATCACTTTCTCAAAAATATCCCTCACTAGATATTGCAACAGCGCATCACCTCCCATAAATATACTCTGATATGGCATGCAGAAGAACCTGGCGGAGCAGGGGAACGATCCCCGTAGAGAGACCCCAATCATGTTTCCTAACGGTGCTTTCCGCGATTTCACCCCCTAGAGCAACCCCCTCAGTCATTCATACTCATTCGCTATCACATTCGCTATATCACTTTCAAGACAATCATCCCCTTTCTGTCTGTGAAAGTCCCTTTTATTTACAACATGTTAGTTTCCCTTTCCCGGTCTCTCTGAAGGAGAGTAGAGGAGAAATCTATGTTGGGGCCGTGCGGTCACATTGACTGCCTCACCAGTCCTAGGTCCCATTCTAACGAACAAACAAACATTCTACTCCCTTGAAGCTACGTTTGGGTGACACTGAAAAACCTTCCCTATTCTAGGACAGCACAAATTCCTCTAATTTACTCTTACTTTCACCTGCATAGCATAAAAAAAAACTCATCTCTAACTAATATCACGAAAATTTCTTAGTCTTCAAATAAGCATGCCACACACGTATTATAATATTAATTTCTTCATCACAACAACATTAACAAAAACAATCTATCATATGTCTTTCTTTCGCTAAAACATTACTCCCGCGGAGAAAAACAAACAAAAATGGAAAAACCTTTGAAAACAGGCGCAATCTTAACGCTCTATATCTTACGCTTTAAGAAATTTATATACAAATGATTTTACACGTACTTTAAATATCAAGATCAGTACAATTACTACATATTTATAATAACGAGGTTGGGAGATCGATTGGTCACTTCCGCATTCCTTTCTCGGAAATCACACGTGGTCTATGAAAAACCTTAAAAGCAGATTCAAGTATATTACTCACAATAATTCTTACGCTTAAGAAATTAATATACTGTAATAGTGATTTCACGTGCATTTAATTTGTCAATTAAAATCGATACATTCGCTTTCTTAAAATTCAATCTAGGCGTTAATACAAATAAATGGAACACACTTCCAACGCAATTTCTTTATATTACTCAAATTATAACAAAAAATGGAGTTTATTACTGCTTATAGCTATTAGTACAAATTATCCATGTTAGTAATGGGTACAGAAATTCTACTTTTATCAACTTATTAGGCGCCACACCCCTCATAGGCGGGTTGGCTGAGTCAAAGCATAACTACAAGATAAAATGGCGGCGTCCACCGACCTCAATTTCTATTACTAATTGTCCCATTACTCACTGGATACAGATCACAAGTACTTATCTATTTTAAGGAGGTGGTCCTGAAGAACTTCACTGCAGAAGGCAAGGAAGGAGGGGGTTCTCCTTCTTCTCTCGAGTAAAATTGACGAATCGCCATCTTCTTGGTCGGATCCGGCAACTTATATTTCTTGCAATGGGCATTTTCACTCAATGCTCCGGTCACACTTCGGCTTACTAAGAAATATCTTAGGAATAGTTCCTTAAAAGTTTCATAATATTCTCTGTTTGACCACTCGTCACTTCTCATCCGCAGACCCAAGTATTTCAGGAAGTCGGTCGCGGGAATTATGGACGGACATATTCGAGGTCTTTTACATTTGCGCCGTCGAGGTATAAAAGTGAATTTTTGACTCGAGGCTCCTTTACAACCAGGGCACGGGGTGGGGGCTTGTCCTGCTGCGTTCCCTGTGTCACCACGGGGCTCGGAGCGGCAGGCTGTTCGTCGATGTTTGAGGCGTTGGTTTCTCTGTCGGCGTTGACCAAGTCCCTTCTCGACGGAGCGACGTCGGCAGGAGTTTGTAGGCGCCGCACGTGCTCCTCCAGTTCGAGAATTCTCCGGTGTTTTGCCTCGTCACTCATTTCTTGAATTGGGAGATGTTGGATTTCTGCTTTTGCCATTCTTATTTTCTTTTCTTCGCACTGGTTTCTTCTGATATGAGAGTCTCTTCGTATGTTTTCCAGGCGTGATGATCCGTACTGCGCTGCCACCAAGTTGTCGTATGAATTTTGGACTTCCATTTGAATTCACCACTTTGTAAGATGACTGGGTTATCTCACCGTTTGTCACCACTGACGTAGTGTTAATTACTACGTTATAATTATTAGTACCAGACGGGTACAAGGTAAGAATGGACAAGCAGTGATTCCTTTATCTTAATTTATTCTAGAGTACAACACATCCTCGACTCAATGCCCCCACCCTATGACTATCACAATCTATGATCTATTCGTGCCCCTGGTACTATTCTGACTAACTGAGTCTGCCCTGGGTGGTTCTTGAAATACCCCCGGGGCAGGGCGTGGCTTGACATCCAATCCTGCCAATGAACTCGAGTGACATCTAGTCCTGCAAATCAACGCCAGGTTCGAAGTGGAGTCCCTCCCTATTTCGGGGCGGGGCTATTTCAACAAACCTATAGAACGGAAAAGTTCCAGGTCAGAGCGTGGCTATTGGGTAACTCTCCAGGGCATGTACATATGCATGGGCCACATGTTTGTGTTTCTTGTGGTTTAGGAAATGGCTAACTTCCTGGCCTTTCCCATCCTCACCGGGTACTCGATGCCAGATGCTAAGTCTCATGGTTCCGGTCATATATCTCCTTGACACTTTCTACAAACATGGGCCGTACATGCAGAAAACAAGCCTCCCACATTAGTTCCAGGTGCCTAGCCATAAACCGTGGTGGTCCCAAGGGAAAGCATGATCTGCACCCAAAACTCAATAAAAGTGAGGGCATGTAATAAAACATCTGTGCCCTCGACCAACCGTTACCCCTCAAGATTTGTTACAAGTTTCAGATTCTGGCTTCAGCATGCCGGAAGTCATACGACATAGCATTAACTACCTCCTCGCTTAGCCAATTCCAATTATCAACTACTCTTACACTGAAAAAGTATTTCCTTACATCCTGCAAAGAAGTTTTCTTACCAAGCTTCAAACTATGACCTCTAGTTCTAGAGCCAGCCATATCAAAATATCGATCCCTATCCACTCTACCATAACCATGAAGGAATTTAAAGACTGTCATCATATCCCCCCTCACTCTTCTAGCTTCGAGTGATGGTAAGTCTAATTCCCTCAGCCTCTCATCATAACTGAGATTGCGTATTTCTGGCACCAGTTTCGTGGCATGTCTTTGAACTTTTTCCAGCTTAGCTATGTGCTTTTTCAAGTGCGGATTCCAAAAGGGGGCTGCATATTCGAGTTTTGGCCTCACATAGGTTACATAAATATTTCTGAACATTTCCTTGTCCATGTGCCTGAAGGCTACCCTTACATTTGATAAGAATGCATATGCTGCCCTTACTATGCCATTTATATGTATTTCTGGAGACAAATCTGCCAGTATGTTTACTCCTAGATCTCTCTCATTTTCTGTCTCTTGAAGTTGTACTCTAGCCACCGAGTAGTCAAGCTTGGGCCTTCTTGCACTTGTACCCATTCTCATTACCTTACATTTTGAAGTATTGAATTTCATTAGCCACTTTTCTGACCACTCATACAGATTATTTAGATCCTCCTGAAGTTCTCTACCATTGTTCTCGTTTTTTACTTTCTTCACAATCTTTGCATCATCTGCAAACATATTCATGAATGAATTTACAGACTCTGGTAGGTCATTTACATATACAAGGAACAAAAGTGGCCCTAAAACTGAACCCTGTGGAACTCCACTACTAACTCTTCTCCATTCAGACACTGAGTGTCTTACTCTAACCCTCTGTTCCCTTCCTTCTAAGTAAGTTTTTATCCTTTCCAAAACATTTCCACCTATTCTAGCCATTGATTGCAGCTTCCTAATAAGTCTCCCATGTGGAACAGTGTCAAACGCTTTCTGGAAGTCTAGGAATATGCAATCTGCCCAGCCCTCTCTTTCCTGTAAGATTTGGCTTACCTCATCATAAAATTCTAATAAGTTTGTTACTGTTGATCTACCTTCTCTGAAGCCATGTTGCCTCACTGACAAAAAGTTGAAGGATTCCAAGTGAAGAGAGATATGTTTCCTTAGTAGTTTCTCCATAAGTTTGCAAACTATGCTGGTCAAGGAAACTGGTCTATGGTTCAGAGCCGTATCCCTCCTTCCCTTTTTGAAGATAGGTATCACATTTGCTTGTTCCAGCATCTTGGTATCTCCCCCGACTCCAGTGACTCCTTAAATATGATACTTAGTGCCACTGATATTGTGTTTGCGCATTTTTTAAGCACATGAGGGGATATGTCATCAGGACCTGTAGCTTTATGAACATCTAAATCCATCAGCGCTTTGCATACCTCTGTGGCTGTAAGGTTGATGTTCTCTAATACTGGCCCTTGAGCTTCTATCACTGCAATCTGAGGGGGTGGGGTATTTTCTACTGTAAATACTGACTGAAACTCCTTGTTCAATTCTTTGCAGATCTCTTCATCCGTCTCAGTGATGCTTCCATCCGCTCTCTTTAGCCTTAAAACCTGTTCTTTTACCTTCAGTTTTCCTCTGATAAAGCTGTGGAAAAGCTTGGGATTTTCTTTAGCCTTCCTGGTGATGTCCCTCTCATAGTCTCTCTCTGCCTCTCTCCTTTTACTTAGGTAGTCATTTCTTGCTCTTTTGTAGGTTTGCCAGGCATTTATGTTTTTTCTCCTCCTATACCTTTTCCAGCATTTGTCTCTCCACTCCTTAGCTCTTTTACACCCATTATCGAACCATTTCTCTCAGGCATGAATTACACCTACTTTAGTGACAGGTATGCAGCAATCTACTATCTTCCCATATTTCTCACAAAAGATGTCATACATTTCTTGTACAGATTTGTTATAAAATAAGGTTCTCCAGTCAATAACTGCAAAAAGCTCATTCATTTTGATGTAATCTCCTTTCGGATAGTTCCTCCTCATGTCCTCAGTGCCTCTACTCTCAGGAAGAATATCTTCAATGATATACTCCATCAACAACACACAGTGGTCACTCTTTCCAATTGGTGGTTCATACTCAATTTTTTCAATATCCAACACATTATCTGTGAACACTAGATCAAGTAGTGATGGCTCATCCCCACCCCTGGCCCTTGTTGGTTCCAGGGTGTGTGTGTGTGCTTCAGGTGAGAGCCCTTTGCGTGTAACTCCCTGTGTTCTGCACAGTTTCATCGCTTGCATATGCCAATTATCGACTATGCTTCTAATGTAAAAGAAGGTCCTTGCATCCCGCACAGGTTGTTTGCGAAGCCTCATACTATGACCTTATGTTCTAAAGCCACCCGTATCATAGAACTGATCACTATCAACTCTTTCAAAACAGTGTAGGTACCTAATACAGCTATCATCTAGAGAGATCTAGGAGTAAACATACTAGCAGATTTGTCTCCAGAAATGCATAAAAATGGCATAGTAAGGGCAGCATATGCTTTCTTATCAAATGTAAGGGTAGCCTTCAGGCACATGGACAAGGAAATGTTCAGAAATATTTATGTAACCTATGTGAGGCCAAAACTCGAATATGCAGCCCCCTTTTGGAATCCGCACTTGAAAAAGCACATAGCTAAGCTTGAAAAAGTTCAAAGACATGCCACGAAACTGGTGCCAGAAATATGTAATCTCAGTTATGATGAGAGGCTGAGGGAATTAGACTTACCATCACTCGAAGCTAGAAGATTGAGGGGGGGGGCTATGGTGACAGTCTTTAAATTCCTTCATGGTTATGATAGAATGGATAGGGATGGATATTTTGATATGTCTGGCACTACAACTAGAGGTCATAGTTTGAAGCTTCGTAAGAAAACTTCTTTGTAGGATGTAAGGAAATACTTTTTCAGTGTAAGAGTAGTTGATAATTGGAATTCGCTAAGCGAGGAGGTAGTTAATGCTATGATATGACTCTCCGAGAACGTTATAAAACAGAAAAGAAACGTGTCAGATCTCTCATCAGTGTAAGTAAAAAAGACTTTTACAAAAAACAATTTCATGACTCTAGACATGATACAGCAGGAACATGGAAAGTGATAAGAAGCATGATACCAAATGAAAAGAGTACCTCAGAAAGTTATGAAAATATTACGGAGTTGAAAGACAAAGCAGATAACTTTAATAACTATTTTGCTAACGTTGGCAAAAATACATATGAAAAAACTTAAGAAAACATCAACTCAGTGAATATGAGTAATTGCTTAAATGACAATTCTTCCAATGAAAACACAAGAGAGTACTTCAAGATACATCCTATAGATTGTGCTACCCTAATTCTTACCATAAAGAGCCTAAGAAACTCTGGCTCTTATGGTTCAGATGGTATACCATTTCAGTTCATCAAAGATGCTCTACCCATGATTGCATCCTATATTCTAACTATTACGAACACTTCCATTGTTACTAAAAAGTTTCCTGACTCTTGGAAAATATCACATGTAATACCTCTGCATACAAAGGGGGACAGAGAAGATGTGACAAACTATCGTCCCATTTCCCTCCTACCCATTTTCTCTAAAATATTAGAAAAAATTGTTGCATGCCAACTTATGTCACATTTAGAATCAAATAGACTACTAACGATTAGCCAACATTGTTTCAGACCAAAACTCTCGACGGAAACTGCACTGCTTAAAGTTACGAATAGTATATATAATAATATAGATATGAAAAAAATATCTTTGCTAATTTTATTAGACTTATCAAAAGCCTTCGACAGTGTAAACCATGAAATTCTTTTAAGTAAATGTATTAACTTAAATATTGATCCAAGCTGGCTTAGCGAGTATCTATCTAATCGTAAACAGTCCATGCGTCTTAACAACATTATCTCTGTGCCAAAAAAATTTATCATTTGGTGTTCCACAGGGATCAGTACTTGGTCCTATCCTCTTCTCCATTTACGTAAATGATCTATCTTCTTTCATTTCTGACTGTCTAGTCGTACAATATGCAGATGACACTCAACTACTCCTTAGTGGTGATGTTAATAATCTCCCAGAGCTAACTTTAAGAGCAGAAAACACTCTGTCAAAAATTAAAACCTATTTCCAAGAAATTTTGCTGTTAATTAACGAAAGTAAAACACAGTGCATATTTATTGGTTCAAGGTTCCACATAGCACAAATTCCAGAAAACACAACAATTAATTTTTGCGACAATATTATCACACCTAGCAAAATAGTCAAAAACCTAGGAATTCACTTTGATAACCACATGTTGTTTGATTCCCACATAGATAAAGTATGCAAAAAGGTTACAGGAACATTAATGTACTTATCACGTATAAAAGACAATTTTGAGACTACCACTCGAATAATTGTTGTTGAATCTCTAGCCCTAAGTCACATTAATTACTGCACAACTGTTTGGGGAGCTACCACTAAGACTCAGATAAACAGAATACAGAAGCTTATTAATTTTGCAGCTCGAGTTGCCCTGGGAGCAATAAGAAAATATGACCACATCACACCAGCTCTCAATAAACTTGGGTGGCTGCAGGCAGAAAATAAGGTCGCTTATGCTATTTATGTTTTTGTATTCAAAATTTTGGACCATCATTATCCTAGCTGGCTATTTGATTTAAAAACAGTCAGGGATATAAGGGGAACCAACACAAGACAGAGCAGTGAGCTCTTTATTCACAGAACAAACACAGAAGCAGGTTCAAAGATGATCACTATCAAAGGGCCAACACTCTGGAATAATATTCCAGAGCATCTTAAAAATGCATCCTCCTTCACAGCTTTCAAAGGCAAACTATATAGTTTTCTTTTGGACAAATAGTTGCTGCTCATTAAGAACTAATTATTCTCATTGTAAGGAAACAAATATGGAAATGATGCCGATAATAACGATCCTGTATCTAGTGGCATACTTACTACTTTATTATTAACATTATTGTTAAAATTTTTATTACAGCCTTATTATTTTCTATGAAAGCTACATTTAATTTAACTATATGTCTTCTTCTTCTTCTTCATCTACATCTTTTTCCCACTTTTATGTGGGGTCGATGTTTCTGGCCAGTACAGATCTTTCTCTTTTTCCCACTCATGTGGGCTCGAGTTATCTGTACTGGCCATATTTTGGTTTTGGCAAAAGTTTTATGGCCGGATGCCCTTCCTGCCGCCAACCCTCCCCATTTACCCGGGCTTGGGACCGGCACCAAGTGGAGGCTGGCTTGCCCCCCTCAGTGGCTGGGTTTGTCGCATAGGGAACGCTAGGCCCCGAGAAAATCTCGGTTGCCCGCCGCCTGCCCGCCAGGAGCAGGAACGGCACACGCTCCGCGACCGGTACTGTTGTGGATAGCATCTTACAAGTTCATTTCATCCTATTGCAGCTCTGCCCTTGGCGACACTGCCCGATAGGCTGCGTTCCCATTTCCATATGGGGTCGCATCAGACTCTCGACTGCTATCCATGGGTTTTGGCAAAAGGGTTTTACAGCCGGATGCCTTTCCTGACGCCAACCCTCCCCATTTTTCCGGGCTTGGGACCGGCACTGGGCTGCTATTTCTAGCAACCCAGAGGCTGGGTTAATTTAACTATATGTCTAACCCTCTTATTTATTAGTTTAATTACATGTCTACTTATTAGTTACTATTAATGTTGAATAACCATTGTACAAAATGGAAATAAATGTTTTGATTTGATTTGATCTCAATCCATAGTTTTAAGGACAGGTATGATAAGTATCACTAAGTACAAAATGGAACCGATCAGGAGGCGGGAAGATACGAGCTTTGAGCTCTTTCCTGTAAACACAATTAGGTAATCACACCAGAAAACATTGCAATTATATGATTGCACCATCGTAAGAAATATTAAACTTTATGCATTTAAAATCGTTCTCGGTGGTGTACATAAGTTCATGTACACCAGTCAGCTTAATTTATTTATCATTTAATTATATTTACATAATTTAGATTCATGATAATTGAGTATTTTCATTTCTCTCAGAATTAAAGTCTGAGAATTATTGAGCCTTCAGTTCCTACCAAACACAGAAAAAAGAAGTAGAGAAATATTATTGTTATTATCTGGAAATTTAAGCTAGCGCATATGTTATCCGAGTATCCAGTTCTTACATTGAAATTAATCATAATTATTGTTTTAGCTTTGTCGCATAAAATCAGAAAAAATATTAAAATTAATAAAATTGCTATTTATTTATATGATTATTTCTATATTCGGTAGGAAACATTTTTAAGATAAAATGGAAATTGTATTGCATTGCAAGTTTAGATATTCGCTATTATTATTATTGAGCTTTCTAGAGGGAGGATCTGTCCATACTGCTGATGTGATCCCTGGTACACTTATATGCAGAATACGTGAAGAATATGTCTCTCTCGAGGAAGAAATCCTTGGAATGTGATTGGAGACACTCTATCTACAACAGACTAAGGGAGAGGAATAGGAAAGAATACGAAAATATTAATGATCTTATTCAGCTTCGTAAGTATATGAATACTACGAAAGAACGAAAATTTGACTAGTCACTGGTCACATGTTGACATTTGTAAATTTTGGGAAATATGTGTACAATCACTCTTTGATTATGTGCACTGAAAGTGTAAAATATCGTTAAAATATCTAATTGAAAGAAACATTTCAATAACCACCTCGTTTCTTGAGAAGGGTCGAGCTAACCTAATTAATATATTTATTTAGATATTCCAGCAGGGGGTGTGAAAGTAAACACTTACCAAAACGTATAGCACTTCCTGGTGGCAACTGAGGGACATCTATACTGATTTGGTAGTGTATTTTATTTGTGTATTAATTTCAAAACTGTTCGGATAGCTTTTGACCTCCTCAAGAACTGGACATCAAGCATATAAAAAATTTTAATTCCTGGTAAAGAAACTCAATATAACCTTTTTTTGGTATATATGCTTACACAACCCCTGTTATGAAAAAAAATCTCCTGATATATATATATATATATATATATATATATATATATATATATATATATATATATATATATATATATATATATATATATATTATAATAAGTTACATTTGGTTAGTTCATTCCCAATTAAGAAACGAGTTGATAAGAATTATTTTTTTCCGTTATCTTAATTGTTTTTTTTTTTTTAATTTTCAACTTTCAACCCTGCATTGGGGATGTGAGAGTAAATTTTCTCCTAATTTTATTATACAGAAATACTGCAATACAAAGTCTCATCCTCATTTGGTTTGGTTATGTAGGTCTGAAGTGTGGAGAGAAAAAGATGCCTGAGCTCAGAAACGCCATGGGATACCAGTGGGTAATTCTGGTAGGGTGGTAGTGTTTGAGGCAAAGCCTGATAGTACAATAAAGGTATTCAGAAACATTTAAGGTTTCTTCTAGTCAAGAATATGGTATAACAATAGTTACAGTAATCTAGATTATATAGGGGTACTTAGAAGTCAAAGTCGTGCCCACCACGGAATACAGCCTTAATTTTCCACCTCCAGTCTGTGTCCATCCCCTTAATCGGGACTAATAGTAATACATAGAATGAAAATTATTTACATAGAAGTCAAAGTCCTACTTAGACTGCTCCGTTAGGGTGTTTTAAAAATCAAAAAAATTTTGCAAATTATCATAATTAAAAAAACTGCACTTGATACTGGTATATCTGAAATATTCCAGAAAATTTACCATACACTATTGTGGGTACAATACATATGGTTGCTATGTGACAGACTCAAGTCATGCTTTGGCACACTAATACCATTAAATAACTGAAATTCTTACGGCGAAAATGATTACGAAGTATATTATGAGATACTGAAAACACATTTTCTCAAAAAAAGAAATACTTATGACACAAAGTGATATTAGTTCCTTTCATCAGTCTAGTCACTGAAGCTTACCTGAAGGGCCCTTAAAAAATTTTCAGTGTGGGCTTAGCATTCTTAGGTCAAGTTTGCTATAGTGTGATCCTTTTTTTGTTTCATTACACATTTATCACGCTGATATAAGTGGATTTTATTATTAGTTCCTGCAGTTCCACTCAGTATATTTGTTTTTCATTGTCCTTTTGCCTTATAAGATAATTTCATATGTCATGTCACACTATATGATCGCCAAGAGAATGACTCATTTATTACTGAAAGACATAACCTCTATTTTCCCCTGTAAGATGGGTACTCAACTAGCTCGAGTAAATATTTGACTCTTGAGAGATGCCACCAAGTTCCTAAACTTTAGGCTACAGTCATTAAACCTTTTTAAATGAAGGCTTTACATGGTGATTCTCTTAATCAACCATTGTTAACCTTTAAAACTGCACTACGATATTAATATTGATACTTCATCACTTACTTGAAACCTTTCTTAATCTTAAAATTATTGACTGAAATTTATTGCAAAACGTTAAAGCAGGGAAGTTTAAATTGCTTTCTTAAGTATAATATCATAAAGATATCATAAAATACATAATATTTGAGAACATCCTGAAAAATACTGCATTTAATGATTAATTACACATACATTTTTTAAAACCGGAGTAGAAGGAAGTAGCTCTTTTAAGTAGTATACATGTTACAGTGATATACATTTTTCTATATTTAGAGAAGTGGAGTAAAACTAGAATGGATGTTGAAGTTTGGGAAGTGATCATATTGCTGTTTGCATATTTTATATCCTGTACATGATTTGGAGACGTAAACAGATGCTGGTTGAAAAGTTAAAGTTTGTATGTGGTACGATGATAGGAGTGAATTTGGAAAAAGTAAGATCACAAGATGGAGTAGAGAATGACATAGTTAAATAGAGATAAGACTGGTATAAATTTTGAGGAAGCTAGACATTTTAGAATTTAGCAATATAACATAGTAAATATTCAAGAGAGGAGATATATCACATAGTCTATCAGTAAAGGGAAAAGATACTTGGAAAACAGTTCAGAATGTGAAGGGATAGGTACTGTATTCCAAAATAAAATTGCTTAAGGGAACATCTGCTTCTCAGTAAAGTCGAGATGTGAGTATTAGAACTGAATGAAGACTGGAAGAATTATAATTAAGTTATTGAGAAGAAGTGTATAAAATTACTTGACATCAAGCGCAAATACTGAATGAAAGGAATGGTTACTGGAGAAAGAGGAACAAATATATTTGCTTGGTTGGATTCTGAAAAAGCATGGATAATGAGAGCTTGTTGAAAAAAAGAATCATATAGATGTTTATCAGATATTTTTGCTTGAGGTGTTTTTTTATCATTGCTTATCCTGGTCTTGAAAACAGAAATATAGACCAAATTTAAGTAAGCAATCTGTGTTGTAAGATTTTTCTTATTATTTTTCATAGTTAATGCATGTACACTTCTTGGCTTTTAATATAAACTTTTGGACTGTATGCAAAGAGTCGTAATTGCATGATGGGTATGAAAATGGACAAAAAAATATGGCTAAATAAGTAGTCTACGTATTTTGCCACAGGATTGGTGCATACTTTAGGATTAGACAGTGTTGGTAAATGCAGTGATGAAAAAAAAACACTAAATAAAACATATGTATAAATACTTGACCAAGTTAGTATAGTTATGGTATAAAAAAGTAAGATATCAAGCATCTAACACTAACTTTGTTTTCTATTTTTAACAATGTTGAAATTTTCACACTTTCAGATAGTCTCTAATTTAACCAGAGGGTTAAACACACTTTCTATATTGTCATTATAGTCAAATAGAGGTAAAAGCGTTAATACCCCAGTGTATCTTTGAAATATATGGAACTGTTCCCTAAAATGATACTGTACTTATAAAAATATTAAGAGAGTATTTAAACTTGTATCCTTTGCTTAGGGGGGTGCAAGAATACCTCCTCTGTATTTCCCTGCATGTCATAGAAAACAAATAAATGGGTGCAGCGAGGAGACTGGGACTCTTCTCTTATGTATTTTCTTCCCATGGAGAGTCAAATATTTTGTTTCGACTCAGGTTTTGCTTATCAGTAGAAGTTGTTCTGAAGTTTTGTTAAAAAATTCTACTAGTTTTCATGAATTTTCATGCCAGGATTCCCATTCCATTATTTTCTAGACAATCGGCTATTTGAGCAGAGCGAAATGCTAAGAACTGAGAACTTACAACTTACTCTGCAGAATGAGAAACTGCGTCAAGAAAACACTCTGCTTCATGCACATGGCGATGGTGGTGTGGAAGGTGGCGGGATAGGCGAAGGGGCTAGCTCTGCTGTCGTTCAGGTGAGGTATTTATTGCTTGTTATCATTTAGCTTGAAATGCATGCTTGAAAGCAGGAGTCCTCAAACCAGGGTTCACAAACCCACTGGGGTGTGCAGGAAATTTTCCAGGGGTACTTAGATGGCTCATGAAATAGTATTTCAAACAGAAATTTTGTAAAATGCTTGTGATGTCGGTGGTACTGCCTAATAAAATCATTATACCTTAAATTATTTTTTTATGTCCATTGCAGTACCAGTTATATTGAATTAGTCTTACTATATTACAATTCCATATTGGTGTCGTATTAATTTATGGCTTGGGGGTACTTAGCTGGAAAAAGTTTGAGAATTCCTGCTTTAAAGGATAACCAGACAACAGTACAATTCTCTGCTACTTATAATTAGCTGAGAGGTTCAGATACTACTTTCAACGTATGTATTAACATGGTCGTACATGGAATGGTCATTTTCAGGAGGCGGCGTAAAATAGATAAAAATTTAGTTGTCACAGTTGATACAGTACCAAAATTATTTTTATTAATGTTAATCTCTTGAAAATTTACTAACACAACCTTAACCAAATTATAGATTTGTTTATTTTTTATTTTATTTTTATTTTTATTAAAAAAAAGGTGCTTACATTAGTACTAAGGAAGGAGACAATATCAACATGGTAAAGTGAATATGAGGTCATCAAGTTAGAGGTGGAATTATTTCCTAGCGGAACACCTTCACCTGCTTCCTACCTGAGCTAACCTTCTTTAAGAGGGACTATTTATGAAGCCTTTCAAATGATTAACTCATGTTCCAGCCCACTGTGAATGTTAGGAAGGGCATCAAACATTAATTCCTCAGCTCCAACCTGTCTTGTGTCCACTTCCATTCGAATGGGAATATATGGTGACATTGTTAAGGCAGACACACGTTTATGAAGGTTCTCTATCATTTTGATAGATTAAACGTCAAAAACTGATTATTCTCAACGTGAGCAGTTCTTGTCCATTGTTGTAGGTATCGATACTTGCACATAACATGAGCTATGATGGAAAATATTCGCCCTCATAGGCTGTGAAAGTCAGGAAAAATTACAAATAACCTTGTGTATTGCTTTGTAAGTACTGTACTGTCATTTAGGTATAGCATTCATTGACAGCTCAATGCACTTTTGTAAAACTATGTTTCTATTATTATAACAGTAGCATAGAATTATATTTGGTTTAATATTATTTCATAGTTCTCTATTTGCTTCAACTCATTTCAGGCATTAGAGCAGAAAGTATATAAATTGCAAGAGGAGTTGACGGATTTACACAGGCGAAAAGGCGAAAATGCTCAGCAGCTGGTTGAGTTAAACCGCTGCCTACAAGAACGTGATAAAACTCTTGCAACAAAGGAAAATAAGTGAGTATATGTTGTGTATTTTATTTTATTAATATATGCTTTTATGTGATAGAATATGCTAAATATAAATAGAGAAGGTTCAACCCCCTGTGGTTTTAGTTTTTTTATATTCAACTTGAATGAAATATTTTCATTTACACGTGACAGAAATTCCATGGAATATATATAGTTTGCTTTGTTTTAAGTAAATTTTAAAGTTAAACAAATACACATCAGAATACCTTTATGGCTTATACCGAAGTGGTATACCCTTGTAAACTTGATCAAATCTATATTCAAGACCTTATTGAGTAATACATTTGGCATGAATCTTCTTCATTTTAAAATACAATGTTGGCAAATATAGGACATAAGTAAAGTGTATTTCCTAACTGTATAGAACAGTATGTAACACGTAAGTACTAGCTCAGTATTGAAACTAGCATCATCTGAATATTTTCCATATTTTTTGCTCATTTTTGTAGCATAGCCTGGAATTTCTGTTGCATATTGCAGTTTTTGTTGAGATATTGATATGAGTTCCTGATTAGCCTTCAGTTCATCCAGTATTCTCAGTTTATTGAACGCTTTACCTTTGAGGTAGCCCCAAATGAAATAATCACAAACAAAAAGGTTGGGCGATCAAGCACACTATAGCATGTCACCATACTATAAAATGACATGGCTTGGATATATTTGTTCAGTAACATCAATGGGCACTTTAGTTGTGGGGGTGATCACTCTAGCTTGTTGAATCTAGATGTTTTGTGTATTTAAGCCACGTATGTTTACTTCTGGAAAAATCATGTTGCGCAATATGAACACATGCTGATAATGCCATGATGAACTCCATTGAGATGGGGGCATAAATCTTCAGTAATGAAAATAGCCAGTAGTCACATGGACCCATGTCAGTGTTGTTAAGGGCCTGCAGTACTTGAGTGAAGGAGGCTGGAGAATTGTTGTGGTGGAGTTGCCAATTTTTATCCTCCCATGGTCCGCGACTCTTGCATCTCATTGCCTCCAGTAACAACGGAGTACTTCCAGATGGTGTTCTTTCTTAAATGTTGACATTCAGGAGTGTGCCTGTGTAATTCAGTACCATGGTAATCTAAAAAAAAAAAAATATGCCAACACTACCTTTACCATGTAACATACTTTACTTCCCTTTTATGGTCTTGTTGATATCAATGACTTCCATTATGATGACTTAGCATATACCAAATTTTTATCACCAGTTATTATCTTCATGAAGTCTTGGTCCATACTGGTTCAGTTCAGCATGTCCTTGGCGACATCAAGGCGATCCTCTCACTATTTGAGTGCAAGAAATTTTGGCACAGGTCCTCTGTCAAAATTACATGAACAGTATCAAATGCTGAGTTAAATTTTCAATTTCTCTAATAGTTATATAGAAGTAATCCATCACAAGGCATATGGTTTCTATGTAACTTCTGGACTTGTGCTTGTAGAAGGACTGCCAAGACATTTGCTGCCCTCCACTGATATTTTACCACTTTTGAATCGTTGTACCAAAAATGGATTTATTTTTCCATCCCTTCCTTTATCACCAGAAGCCTGCTGTATCTTTTTAATAGTATCAGATTGTTCATCTTCACGTTTTATTATAAAATTTGATGAAATGCCACAGATCACTTGGTTTTGTTATGACATTACAAAAGAAAATGTGATGAGCAAAGTAAATTATAAGCAGCCCTGAAAATTTCTGCATGACCGCAACAGTTTAAGATCAACTACCACTATTCGGTTTCCCTTAGGTGGTAAAAAAAAATATTGATATTGTTGATTAGGCTTTCTGCATTTGCATTATGTAAAATGTTATGCATTCAGGATTTTGTGGT
This sequence comes from Halocaridina rubra, assembly GCA_037179515.1. Taxonomy (NCBI): domain Eukaryota; kingdom Metazoa; phylum Arthropoda; class Malacostraca; order Decapoda; family Atyidae; genus Halocaridina; species Halocaridina rubra. The sequence goes on from JAXCGZ010016234.1 coordinate 22,840, forward strand.
ATTCAATTCTAATTACATGAAATACTTTACATACAGTAAACTCGAGATTGTTATTCTGACTTCATATATAGAAATCAGTAATATAATTTTCTAGGTGGAGTCTGAAGGAGGTTAATCTTTTGAACCCACTGTTATCTTTACCTGATTTTGTAATTATTTAATTATCTCTAATTAGACCAAAAGCCTATACTTTTTAATATGATTTAAAAGAAGTACAGGCTGTGACAGTCTGAATTATCATTAATTTCCTAAAAGATAATTATGCCAAATTTTTAAAGAGCTTTCCAGTATACATATATGTTTTGTTTATTAAACCTTTCATTGGACCTCTTTGTAGGAAGATAATTAAAAATATAGGAAATATATATTCTTTTGTCATCAGATATTGAATATTTACAGATTGCAATTGCTAAGTTGTACCATTTTATACAAATTTATATTTTTATGTCCATTCTTTTTGCTTTTCCTCATCAAGTTGCATTCCCCACTGGAACCATCTGGTGTATAGTGTTTGATTTTCTTTAGATTTGTTGCTTGGCATATGATAATTATAATAATAATAATATCATTCAATGAACATTTCAGATTAGCTGAATATGAATCAGAATTATTTATATTAAAAGAGGAGTTAGCTGCCAAGGAAGCTTCTTTAACCGATCTCCAAGCTACTATGCAACTTTTGCAGGATGAGAATCAGACGCAAAACTTAGCTTACAATGTCCTGATGGATAAATATAGGGCAATTCAAGTAAGATATAAAAAACCTAAGGTAAGATATGCATGAGACTTAAATGATAGATTTGCTTTTCACTTCACAGAAGGGAGAGTTTTCTGTTGCTAAAGGGAGTAGGTAGTACAGCTGTCCCTTATCTAACACTGTCATTTGGTTCCAACATTTCTAGTGTAAGTAGAAAATCGCCACTGTTTAAGATCCTTGTATATATATGGTTATGCTTTGTACTGTACTTCAAAATTTACCTAATACAATTTAGTCAATGTAAAAAACAGCACAGTCGTTGCTATAATACTTTTAGTGGGAAAAATTTTCTAAGATTTCTTTTTTATTTAATATTCTTGGACTGTTTCTGCTTCAAATTGCACTATTTAAAATCGTATAAGATGTGGGACGTCTGTGTACCGCTATTGTGAAAGATGTTATATGAAATTGATGAAAATATTTTTCTAATGAGTTTGTTAAATGGAAATAAATTCTTTAAGGCTCAAACTTTTGACAGAATTTTGAAATAATTTGGGTTTTACTCTTGGAAGTAATTTCAAAACTGTCCAAGAAGACAGTTTTGCTATGATTAATAGCTTCAGTTATTAAAAATGGAGTAAATATTTCACTCCCATTGATAGTTTTTTCCTTCTTATATAGAATAGGTCAATTTTGCATCAGTCGGGCTTTCTGAAACTTTAAAGAACATTATTTAATTTCTCTGCCTGTAATATGGATCTAGCATGTGTTGTAATCTAATATAGTAACAGATCATTGTTAGTCACCTGTAAATCCAATTTACATTATTTATTTAATTGTTAACACTGCCAAAGAGTAGCACAGTAATTATGTAGATCGCATACAGATAACCAAAGGTCAGCAATCACTTTTAACCTTGTTACATGAACAGTATCATACTTTTAACATTGTTACATGAACAGTAGCATTCAATAATAAGACTTCATACTTGTACTTTGTTGAAATATGCTTTTTGTCCCAACAAACACTCCTGCGCTTTTAATATCTGAAAAAGATCCTATTTGAAGTTATGACATCTCTGAAATTTGTTAATTTTTAGCAACTGTGATTATTTCATGCATAATCTCAATTTAATGTATATAGTTTTTAACAAACAGTACCATGCAGAGATTTTACAGAATGGCGAAATTGATATGTTTTGCATGTCTGTTCTATCTGTGCATAGATATGTTCTTCATAAGACTGTATAAGGTATTGTGATGGCACAGTGCCATGCAGAGAAATTTTAACATATGGTTAAATCAGAAACAGTATGAATAAATATGTTTTGCATTTCTGTTATATGTGTGGTGACTATTCCCAGAATGCCTGCTTTCACCTGGTCAATGAATAGTCTACTCTCAGTTTTTTGCAGGCTACCGTACACAAAAATATTTACTCCACCAACTTCAAATAAAGTTGGGCTAAAACTTACTGGCTTATAATTAAATATAAGACAAACTGTGCGGTACTAAAGGGGAAGGGCATGAGTTACGTTTGCTTAATAGTTAGTGGAGAACTCCCACTGGTTAATAACACAAATACACTAAATAATATTAACTGAACACTGCATAAATCCAGGCTTAAATGAAAGACTCATCGATAAAATATAAAAATATATTGAAAAAAGTTAATATTATAATGGAGCAATATTTCAGCCCAAAAGAAAAGGTTAAATTTTACTTTAGTAACAAAGAGTTATAGCTCCAGGCACGACTGCTGGACACATCAAAATAAACAACACAATAACAAAATAATAATTGTTCAAAATCCAAAAACTTTATGCAATATTAAAATAGAGTCACTGCTTGACAAATTCGACAGCACTAGTCCAAGGGGCGAAATGGGAGGCTCATAAATTTACACGAATTTTACGAGTCTCTAACAATAGGTCATCACCTGATGCTGTCCTCAGAGAGAGTCCTCGTCCGTTCTGTAAACAAAGCAGACGAGCATCACATTCCAAAATAAAAGGATATAATTTTATAATATTATACATAATTAAGGATTTCCTAAGATTTAGATTAGCTTTACAAACAAATTTCAATTATTCATGAGAAAATGATGAAATTAATGACAAAATAAATGATTGTTATAATATAGTCTCTCAATGAATATATTCATGTAGGTAGATGCACAATATTACTTATGGTATTACAATAAAACACACACAAGGTATAACTAATGAAACTGTGTGTGATAGACAGATCACCACAATATGTATGCACAGATACTCTCTCCTTCATTATTAAATAAGTTAGTGTGATGGCCAGTTCTTGTATTAAAAATTTAAATCTGCAAATTGTCTTAAATTACTTATCATGTTATACTGTTATAACAGTATTCCTTTTATCAGCTATCATTTATAGCA
>JAXCGZ010016235.1:0-25915 GCA_037179515.1 Halocaridina rubra
TATAAGATGCCACATAGTCCCAGCGCTAGTCTGATGGTTAATACTATCCGTAAATTTCTGCCAATACTCCGTGTGCACGCACTTCTGCAGGGCAACCAGATCATCCCTCGCCAACTGATATTGGTGCAGGTGGTCAGGGGTGGGCTGTCTTTGAAAGGAGAGTCCAGCATCCACAGCTGTCCTTTCCGCCTGGGCAAGACGCTGATCCAAAGTCCAGGAATGGGCCTCAGGGCGACGTGGAACGTGTGGTCTGAGAATATAATGCGTGTAGAAGTCATGTGTAGAATCCACCAGTGAGTTGTATAAGCTGTCTGGAGAAAGGAGATCAAAAGTGGGAAGGAGGTGAGAGATAAAGGAAATATAAGAGAGAGAGAGAGAGAGAGCATTCGAATTCATGATATTAAGACAAAGAAAAAAAAATAAAGAATTCTCACTACGGACTGAGAGAAAAGCTTAGGGGAGGAGTAGGTAACCAGCAATGTTTCAGCTCAAGAGCCAAATCTTATTATACAACCCACTACATAAGCTAACACAGTATGATCATATGTAGTAATGATCATAACCTAGTAAACATTTACTGGTTAACAATAATAATAATAACAATAATAATAAAAATATAAATAATAATACCAATAATAATATATTATTTACAGTTGAACCAATGCCTACGAATGCCCCTTACCATGAACAAATCAACCTAGGAACATAATATTCAAACAAAGTCTGAATTGACCCGCGTACAATCCTCGAGGTACGAACACATACAGACGTACATCCACCAAGGCGACAGCATGTTTGCTCTCAGTTCTACATTGGTGCCTGCACGGTGAATATTGCTTGTTGTTCTTTCATTGTATATTTCCAGATTTTTTTTTGCTTTTTAGTTTAAATTAGCCCTCATTATAGCTCCTAAGAAAGTGAAAAATGTTAGTGATAGTGGTGTTATAAAACCTAAACGTATTACAATGGAAACGAAAAAAGAAATAAGAGCCAAACATGAGAACAGTGTTCTATTTTAAAGAATAAAGAGGCCATCAAGGCACCTGACGTGGCTAAAGAAGTGACTGTTTTGACGAAGCATGGTCTCAGATCAGAGAAGAGGGAGAAAAATTATTGTTAGTTTGGATAAATGAAAAAGAGCTTGCTAGATATAGTTAGTGGGGCTATAATATGCACGAAGGCTCTACACTTACACCATGATATAGTAGCAAACACTCCAAATGCTAGTGGGGTTAAAATTGACGAATTTAAAGCACATAGAAGCTGGTTTTAAAAATTTAGTCAACGAACTGGAATTCATAGTGTTGTTAGACATGGAGAGGCAGCTAATTCGGATCAAAAGGCAGCGTATGCCTATGTGGTAGAATTCGCTAAATTTATCGAAAGGGAAGGTTACTCTCACAGCAAGTTTTAACTGTGATAAAACAGGACAGCTCTGTAAAAAAAAAAAAGTCTAAAAGGACCTACATTACCCAAGAGGAGAAGTCACTGCCTGGCCACAAACCAATGAAGGACATGCTTACACTTTTATTGTGCACTTATGCAAGTGGGGATTGCAAGATTAAGCCTCTTTTAGTCTACCACTCTGAAAATCAGCGGGTATTTAGCGAAATACTGTAATGTGTTGAAGGATAGACTTCCGGTAATGTGGAAGTCGAATAGCAAGGCTTGGGTAACACGCATCCTTTACACAGAATGGTTGCCTGAAGTTTTTGCTCCAGCTGTCAAGAAATATCTTGAGGAAAAAGGTTTGCCCCTTAAGTGTCTTCTGGTAAAGGATAATGCTCCTGCCTATCCTCCAGGTTTGAAAGAAGACCTTGATATCAAATACGATTTCATAAAAGTCACATTTCTACCTCCAAACACCACTCCTCTCCTCCAGCCCATGGACCAGCAAGTCATTTCTAATTTTAAGAAACTATATATAAAGGGTCATTTTTACAGGTCACCAACGATATGGACTTGACCCTGTGTGAATTCTGGAGAGACCACTTCAATATCCTCCACTGCAAGGCATGGAAGAAGGTCTCTTACTATACGTTGCAGTCAGCCTGGAGGGAATTTTGGCCAGGTTGTGTGGCTGACAGAGACTTTGAGGGTGTAAAGGAGGAGACAGCTGTTAATATGGTGAAACAGACTGCGACCACAGGCAAATATTAGGCTTGGAGGTCAACAAGGAGGATGTGAAGGAGCTGGTAGAGGACCACAAATAAGAACTCACCACAGAAGAATTGATCGAGTTGCAACGTGAACAGGTGAAGACTATCCAAGAGGAGCAATCAGTAGAGGAGGAGGATGAGAGGGTAAAGTTAAAAGAAATTTTTAGCAAGTGGAGTGATGTGCAGGCTTTCATTGAGTCTTCACTCGGATAAAACTATAAGTAACAGAGCAGTGAACATTTCAAATGACAATGTGATGTCCCATTTCAGAAAAATTTATTAACAAAGAAAGACAAATTTTTCTGGATCGCTTTCCTGTGCCAATACCTGCCAGAGAACCACCTTGCAAGAAAGAAAATAAATGAAGAGAGAAAACACCAGACATACCTGCACAGTTGCCCAACGTTTTTATGGAAGGGGCCTCTCCTATAGAGTGGTCCTCCTCCTACTCCACAACCATCTACGAGTGCCAGCAACTATCAACCACAAAGGTAAATACCATGTTTTATTTTAGTACAGTAGAATACTGTACTGTATTTTTCTATAATTAAGGTTATTTTTCATTCCATTATACATTTCTGTCCCATACAACCCCATAAAAAAAATTAAAAAGGTATATTTCTGGGCTGGGGAACTGATTACTTCGTTTTAATTATAATGGGAAAAATTGTTTCCAGTTATGAACATTTCAACTCATGAATGGGGTTAAGAAAAGGATTACGTTCGTGACTAGAGGTACCACTGTATTAGGGATTTAATTATTATTAATAAACTCAAAGAAAACATTAGCCCAGTCATTCCCAAAAGGGGTTTCGCCGACCATCACCAGGGGTTCCGTAAGAAACTGTAAAATAATTATGCACTATTACAAATGACGGTGATCTAAATTCATAATTCCTACTCAACAACACGTGACTAGCACTTTCCAGATACCAACATACTCGTATATAGTAAGTTTTCTTAAAAAATAATATATATATTAGTATACTATATATAGGGGTTCCTTGGAATATGAAAAATTATCACAGGGGTTCCTCCAAGGTATAAATGTTGGGAATCACTGCATTAGCCTAAAGGACATATCATTTCTCTCTCTTTCACAAACAAATATTATCATCATTATTACTATTATTATTACTATCATCATTTTAAACACAAAGAAGACATTAGTATATATTTTTGGTAGTGTGCCCATAAGGGAGCATATGCATTCTTCACAACGAAAGTTGGGTTTCAGAAACATGGATCAAGATATGCTTAGTATATACAAGATTGTGTGAGGTCAAAATATGAATATGAATATGAATCCTTCTAAAAATCTGATAAAATTCATTAACGAGTTGGACAATTTTCTAAGATAGTGCCAGATATATAAAATTCCATATCATAGCAAGGCTAAAGGAGTTAGATTTACCACCAATTGTAGTTTTGATACAGATAAAAATAGATGCTCACACATGGATGGCTCTAGAACTAAAGGCCAAAGTTTAGAGGTTGGTACAAAAACTACTCTGGAGGAAGTGAATGAGTACTTTAAAGTATAAAGATGATAATTAGAAAATAGTAGGCAAAGAAATTATAAATATTAAATGCATTCAAACTTCTAAGGAAAGACATGATAAGTGTCAGTGGGGAAGAGGAAGGAAAAATAAGCCAGAAGGGGAATAGGAGGGAAATAATAAACCAGGAAAAGGGGCATGAGGTAAATAATAAGCCAGGAGAAGGGGAATAGGAGGGAAATAATAAACCAGGAGAGGGAGAAATATAAATAACAGCTATTTTCGTGGGAAAGCAATCAGATATCATAAGCTAAGCATTAAACCCAGCAGGAAAATGTCAGAAAAATGAAGATACAGTATATACCATTAGGTACACGATACACTATAAAAGCCTGAAAAGTAATAACATACATAGTCAACAGTAAGAAGGAAATAAGGGAGCCTATACAAACGTAGTACAAGGAGGCTCAACATTTCCAATGGAAGATATTTAGTCTTTTTTGCAGCCTATTAGTCACCTATAGAAACCAAATCTTGAGAATCTATAGGATGCAGTGCCACAGGATAAAGGTGTACCATCATCTGTACAATACCCATCATCTGCTCATTCACAGAATGATCAAATATGAATACAAGAGATAGGAAGGAGTGGAGAAAAACTGTGTATAGGTGGCACGGGCAAAAGGAATTTCTTGTACCTGCTAGCGCAGTAAACACTACCAAAAACCTTTTTTAAGATTATACTACAAAGAAAAAGCTAAGCTATGACAAGAGATTTACATTACTTAAGTAAATCTTTAATAACCTGAAAATTTACCACGAGATTTACAGCAGGAACAAACTTATTACAAAATATTCCATTAAGTAACAATTCAACGGACTCACCTTATGCAGACCTTCAACCTGATCTTCAGAGCTTGATGCACTCTTTCTTCCAAAGCAATGCTTCTTCCCTGATAAAATTCCATATTATTAATAATTAGCAAAATGTTAACTTGTTCTAAAAAAAAGTAAAGTGAAAATTACAGTGGTTTGTCAACCATAAAGAAAAATGTTTTGTCAAAACCCTCTTCTGTAATTGAAGCTTTATTGCTATCATATAGTGAACTGACAATACAATACCTGCTAATACAAACAGATCACAGCTGAATATTATGTAACAAAATATACAGAGCTACAACAGCTTGCAAGAGAAAATGCTTAGATTACGAAATTAAATTTAGCACTGAGTTGGAGGTGGAGGAATCAATTACTGTACAAAAAAATGGCCAAGGGACTAAAGCAGTGCTTGGAAGTGGAGTGGTAGATGTAGAGTTCTTCCGACTCCTGTCTGAGGCAGATCTGGGTCTCTTTCCCAGCTATTCACACCTGAATACATATTTCACATATCACTTCATCTCATTTGGAAACAATACCAAGAAGTGCTATGGCTATAAAGATCTGAAGATAAAATTCTGATCATAATGCCTACATAAGCCCAATGAAAAGGGAAATGCTGAAGCAGCGTCTTGCTAATCATGCTTTTTCAAATGCTACATGCCTTAGAGAGTTGACAAGACCAAGGTAATGTTTGAGACTCTTTAAAAATTATGATTCTGGTCTCAAGCTACAAGTAGCTTGCAAACAGATAAATGACCAATACACAGTATATGAAGCTCCTAGTGCTAGTTTCTACTAGTGGAAACACATGAGAGAGCAAGGACAGTGTGGCCAAAAAAGTCATTAATTATATTCACAATATAACAAACTATTTATGAAAACAATAATATAAATGCTTACGTTTAGGGGATTTCTGCATATCAAGACTTTCATCAATCTTCTCCTTTCCAAGAGCTTTCTGCATATCAAAACTTTCATCAATCTTCTCCTTTTCAAGAGATTTCTGTGTATCAAGACTTTCATCAATCTCCTCCTTTCCAAGGGATTTCTGTGTAGCAAGACTTTCATCAATCATCTCCTTTCCAAGGGATTTCTGTGTAGCAAGACTTTCATCAATCTTCTTTCCCCTACTTTCTCTATCCTCCAGTGATGACGCTGCTTTTCCTTGATCCTCATTAACATGGGATTCTTGTCTGCAAAAGTACACTATCATGTTAAAAGGTCCATAAATCACAAAATATATACTAACATGTTAATGTGATGTCCAAGGTGGCCTTAACACAAGTTTCAACTTCTTTAAAGACTTGAAGAACATATAGGCTACCTTTTATGATCTTCAAGGCCACATAAGATATTCTTTATCTTAATTCAGGCCAAATGTTCACTTCAGAAATGTTAAATTTACTTACACAATATTCTTACCTCCCGCAGTTGTATACCAGTGATATCTAAATAAAATTAAAAAAATCAGGCATGCGGGCCATATGTATATTAATTTTTTTAATTTAATTTTTAATTTAAATAGTACTGGTATATAACTCCTGTAGCCAAAACTATTATGTAAGTATATTTGATATGTTTGAATAAATAAATATAACATTTTACAAGAAAATATTTGGCAAGAATTAAGATGAAAAATATTTATTGAGACTTGAAATATAATAAAGGTTGCCAATGGGATTAATTAAGTGATTCCTTCATTCTTTTATATCTGTTCTAGCCTAACAACAACTAGCCAATAAGGAGATGAGTGTAGGGAGTGGTGAAATCTTGTTATCTCACATTTTTTGTTACAAATGCAGCCAATTTGCAAGCATCCATGTGCTATGGCATCATATTTGGAGATAAAGAACTCTATATCTATTCTTTGATCATCATAGGGTGAAAAAACTTGGGGATACAGTAGCTCAGTGTATCCATCCCTATGCAAATGGGGACTATTGAGACAAAAAATAGAGCAAGGAGAAATACTTACTTACAAATTCACATAATAATATACAGTCACCTCTCCTTTTAAGCAAATTTAAATTACACGAATTTGGCATAGCACATATATAAAATAAAAATAAATTAATTCAATGTATGAAAATAACAAGAGCGTGAAAGAGCGAGGTGTTGAGTGGAAGAAGGTCTGGTCTGCCATGATGGCCATTTTTGGGTTATGTACACCAGCGTATTCCCCGGTCACTCTTCTACAGGGTGTTCAAAAAGTCACTGTGCACTTAATACATAAATATTCATACAGTCACCTCTCCATTTACGCAAGTTTAGACTACACGAATTTAGATTAAACGTATACTAAATAGTAAAAAAATTCTCACTGCGCGGTTAAGGCGAGCTAAAAAAAGCGAGAAAAACGTGGTAGAGTTTAGTGACTAAGCGCCCTCCTCGGAGCCACTTTCCCGCCATGCTGCCATGTGTTTCAGTCTCTCTTCATCCAACATACCATGCGGATATATCGCTTTTTCTAGCTGTTGTTGTGATAAACTTTGTTTCCCGTTCTTTTTTGCATATTTTTATTCATCTCTCATGGCCAGTTAATGCCCAGGAAAAGATTGTGAGGGCCCCATGAAAAAACTCACTGTGAAGGACTTGGAAAAAATTTTTAACCGTGTGAAGAAAGCCTTGGATATTTGGGATAAAAAAGATCAATACTGTAGAGCGTGCAGGCTTGATGTACCGAAGGGTCATGCAACATATTCCCTGCTACAATGAACTTTTGAAAGAAAAGAGGAGGGTTGCACAACAGTCAACTCTTCACACCAACTTCTCATCCAAAACAAGTGATTCCGATGACCCTCAACCCCGCACATCTATGAAGTATGAATCCCAACCACAACCAGGGGTTAGCTCTCCCACTTCCCCCTCCTCTTCTCCTTTCTCTCCTACAGCTTAACTCAACTGCTCATTGCCACCAGTATGCCTGTTGCTCGCCATATATAGAGTGAGTAGAATGTTTAAGTTTTTTTAATACTGTATCTTTAATATTACATTCAGGCGTTGTTGAATTAAAAAATAAAAGGTAACTTTTTCTAGAGTTATGCAGAGCATATTGAGTTTTTTAGTGTTGCTATCGTTTATTTTTTATTCTATTTTTGTTTACGTTTGCAAGGGATTAGTTCTCCTGCTTCCAACTCCTCTTCTCCTCCCTCTCCTACCACTTAAGTCAACCACTCACCGCCACCACACACGTCCCAGTATGCCTGATGCCCACCGCATAATTGAGTGAGTTAATTTGTTTACTGTACAGTGTTTATTTGTTATCTGTATATCTTTAATATTGTATTTGTATATTTTTAATTTGCATACATATTTCAGCTTGGTTATGTACTTGGAAAATGTGCTTTACTTAGCTTAAATACTCTTTAAATTACACAAAATTTGCCTTACACAGTCATTTAAGAACCTATCCTCGCACAAATGCAAAGGTGACTGCAAATATTATATATATATATATATATATATATATATATATATATATATATATATATATATATATATATATATATATATATATATATATATATATATATATATATATATATATATATATAAGAGCACAGTGACAATATAAATACATATGTTAATAAATATAAGGTGCTCAGTGACTATATAACTACATAAATACATATGTTAATAAATATATAAGTGCACAGTGACATTCTGAACACCCTGTACTAGTGCAACAATGACTTGTGTGGAAAAATCATCCCAATAAGGGTGAAAATCTCATTTTGTACAGGGCACTGACCGACCACAATACAAACAAAGTCACAAGCTCTGCTTAGTGGTAATTAGGTCCAGTTTTCTCAGAATAATCCAGTCAGAAAGTCGTTATGGCTTAGCACTGTCTTCCCCAGGCCCTGAACCTTGGAAACCAACATCAGGCTCCAATATTCCACTGACGTTGGGTCGATATTCCTGTGTATTCATGTAAAAACACACCTTTATCGTCAGGTGCATGTGAGGGAGTCCCATCAAAGTGGTAAGAAGTGTTGGTGACCTTGGTGAGAGGACAGCTCTCCCACTTCCCCCTCCTTTGCTCCTCCCTCTCGTACCACTCAAATCAATTGCTCATCATCATCACACACCTGTTGTCCACTGCATCTTTATATATGCTTGTGAAATGTATCTATGCCTATTAACATTATTCCTTATGGAAATATACTCTTTAAACAACAGGAAATTTGGTTTACACGAGCCTTTTGAGAACCTATCCTCGCAAAAAAATGTGGAGACTGTACTTACCATTGTATTTACCTAGATGTACTCATAGGAACGAGCCCTATGCTCAATATTCCCCATATCCAGGTTAGTTTCATTTTTTACTCACTAACACATCATATCTATCTTTAACACTATGAATGTATTTGCAGTTTTCATACACTGTGAATACCCATTATCATTTATCTTTTTTGGCCTGTCCTGGTATCACCACCAAAAAAAAAAATTTAATTAAGTATTCTTACTATAAAAAAATTACTTCCTCACACTCCAAACAGAAGTTCTCATATGAAGCTTCGAAACATTTCCTTTAGTTCTAAAATCTCCCATATCAAAATATGGCTCTCAGTCTACTCTGTGTAAACTATCAAGGAATTTAGAAACCATTATCATAATCCCCTCCTTTCTAGCTTTAAGTGATGGTAAGTCTAACACCCTCAGCTTTTCCTTTCAGTATCGTAGAATATCTCTGAAATTTCTCAAACTTATTCATACTGTATGTGCTTAGCCTTAGGTGATCCATTCACACGATCATTACTAGATAAAGACTCCAGATATCTAATTTGCTTTTGCTACAACATATATACACTGAAAGCAGGAAATTAAGACAAAGTTAAATATATTGGTATGAATTACGATACAACTGAGAATGTTCAAGAAAGAACTTTTCTATCAATGCATCCTTATTAATATATTACCTATAATAACTGGTGATCTGATTTTGATTGACATTGTGGTTGGCATATTTATCAAACAATAAGGGCAATTTATTAATCTATTTTTAACTTCTTGAATAGTTTTTAATAACTCATCAGATTGCTATCAAACTAAATCGTACCAGTTGCATAAGTGCTTTGGAAATGTCAACAACTGCATCTCATATCCAACCCCTAATTACTTAGCAGAGTAATCCCAACCTGGTTGTGGAAGACTACTATAATAATAAAATCATCATGTACTCAGGCCAAAAATTAGGCATGCTTCTTTGATATATTCGCTGCACAAAGATAACTGCCACTTAGGTTTCTGAATAAGTATAAATAACAAGCTTGTAAAATTTTTTGTATATAATAGGATTACTGTAAAGCATAGTGGTTAAGAGTGTTCAACTCGTCAAGCACCAAACCCATGCTTGTGCCCAAAATAGGGTGTTAAGAAAGGCATCCAGCCTTAAATCACAAGCTCCAACCTGCCTTTGTCACCCCAATTTGAATGGGGATATAACAGAAACACATAACACAGCAAACAACACCTGTAAATGCAAGCCACGACTAAATGAATATGCCAAAGAGGATTAGTAAGTACTATTAAGGGCAGGACACTTAGACTGGCAGACGTATCTAAAATCACTGAAAAATAATTTCAGAGCACATTATTATTATTGAAATAAAAAACCACACACACCAACTCACAAATCCTATGCAGTTATTTGCGTTTGGGTAAGTTAACTCCAGTCACTCAATGACAACTCACAGCTGCAAGCAGAACATCCCAACATCCATCATTCTGTCACTTTTCTTCTCTGTGAAGACAGAATCAACCTGGCCAGGTTGCAACGTAGGCACCATCCAGAGGTTGGACGACTCCGTCAGTAATATCAGTCCACGATGTAACACGTCAACTCATGAAATCAAGAAGTTTATGGAAGACTGCAAAGCATACAATCTCATACGCCAGTAAAACAACTTTGACACCCTGAGAGCTCTCAGGGAAAGCAAAGAACAGGCATTGGCCTACCTTCCGGTATCGGGGATGTTCAGCCAATCAGCTACGAGAACTACAATAACAACCTTAATGGAATTATGCAAAGCATATGAAAACAGATGATACTAACTTCAAACTGGATCCATACGAAAACTGTAATTCGGAAGACACTGCAAAACGGCTTTGCTCTGGTATCAGCATCTCAGAGTCACTTTCCAAAGATTTTACGATTTCAGAAACTTCCTGTACAATAAATTATATCATCAAGAACTAAGGATAATTTCAATGGCCTATTCATCAAAAAAAAGTTTAATATAAAATGATTCAATGGCATTTTCATCAAGTGTTAATATAATATAAATTTACTTGCACACAAAATTACCTAAAATAATGCAAAAATTTCTTAATATATAATGGCCATAATCTCCCATGTAAAAATGTGGAGAAATCAATGAACACATCCATTACCAGAATAGTAATGAACCCAATCTCTACCTTCTTAGCTCCTTGTACTGAAGTATCTATAAAAGGTACTAAGCTATGTTAACCATTGGGGACCAGAGTACCACAGTGGTTAGAGAAATCCACTCGGGAAGTGACTAGCCTAAATTCGCACCCACCATAAGGTGTTAGAAAGGGCACCCAGCCTTAATCCCCCAGATCCAACTTGTCTGTGTCCACCCCCATTCAAATATGGATTAATAACACAAAAAGCAGCAAAAAAAAAAAAAATGGACTATCATATCCCATTATCTAAGAAACGCATCAATGTTTCAAAAGATAAATACAATAAAATAGCCATAAGACTTAGCTAATACAATGCCTATTGTACACTGCTGTAATGTAAATGACAAGCAATCCAGTTTTATAAAGACCTGAAATAATCAAGACTGAAGGCAAGCTATGGAAAAGGCTAATACAGTCAAAGTATGTTGGATATGTTAAAATGAAGAAATATAAAATATTTTCTTCCGACTCTAGGAACTGCCATATTTTGAAAGAAACTGTGTAAACTGAGAAATTAACAAGTCAGATAATGTTTAAATGTTACACTCGCATGATCATTAAAAAACCTACTTAAAATTTTTACCAAAATACAGAGAATAGGTGACTTACCAAGGAGTTTTTTGATGTCCCACCATGTATAGGTGTACTTGTTAATACAACATAGTCAATTCCCAGAGTCATCTTGCTTTTACTTCCACGATGGCCTGCAGATTTAGACCCAGGCCTGTGATGATGGTGGTGATGGTGAGTATGATGCTGGTGATAATAGTGGTGGTGGTGATGCCGTCCAAGTAAATGAGAGGGGTCACTGGAAGGTAACGGGCTTATGCCACTCAGAACAGTCCAAGTACTCTGAGGACTATCTGCACTGGAGGTTAAAGCATTTCCTGCTATATCTGCATTTCCAATGTTCTGTGATATTTTCTGAAAACATTTAAGAAAACTGACTATGATTGATACATATCATCAGTATTTAATTTGTTATAAGCCAAGCAACAAGCCCAGCTTAAAGAAATCAGACTTCAATGATTAATTAATATTTTTATTACCATGAGCCAAGCAACAAGCCCAGCTGAAAAAAGTCAAAGACAATAAACCCAATGGCCCCAGCATGGGAAGCAGTTTGGTGAGGAAAAGGGATAAAGAGAGGATAGTAAAAATAAAATCATATAAAATAGTTCAACTCAGTATTGCATTAGTCTATTACAATTTTCAAAAATTCAGCATTAAAATCTGGTTCATAAATGTATTAGATATAGCTGCATTATTGAAGCAGGATAAGGAAAGATATACAGGGTTTGAGCTGGTTTTAGACATCTTGCTTACGATAGTTATGAAATGACATCATATACTAAAGAATAAATGCCCTGCTGTAGACACACATGAATACTGAACAAGGGTGTACTCATAAATAAGAGTTCTTGTTTATCAAGTTTCTAGAAATGAAAATGCTTAAAGTAACCAAAAAGGATAAATTCAGGAACGAAAGTTTTTCAAGTTCTAGGTCAAAACTCTACTTTTGGGCAATTTCCCTAACTTGAAAGGTTAATTAGTAGAAAGTATTATTCAATACTTATTAAAAGTAAGTCAACTGCTGAAAACATATTACTGATTAGTTAAAATGTTCTATGAAACAATGATATTCACAAGTGATTACAAGTTGTGGAAGAAATTACTCAAAGTAAGCAAGTGAAAACATTAAAAAGTGGAATAAAGTTGAAGTACACTGTATACTGATCAACCTTAGAGGCAAAAGTTTTCAAGTATTACTAAAGCAAAATTCTATTTTATGATTAGTGATAGTGTTACTCCTCATATCTCATATGTCTGAAGTATTGTTAAGTTGTTAGGAGGAATATATTTGTTCCTTTTCTATAGTACCTCCCGCATCCCTCTTCATGGGACAGTGACCCAGTCTCTATGTCACCAACTTTAAATAAACCTCTTCCTCACTGGAAGAGATTCATTAACTAAAAATAATTTTGGAATTGTCAGGGCATGTTCAAGCATAAATTCTAAATATGATTCTCCAGAGGGACACTCATTCACACTACTTTAACGTGAAAACATTATTTACTGGAGCTCATTACAGTTATAAGGATTATTATTATTATTATATTATTATTATTATTATATTTGTGACACATTTGCTACAGTACAATGAATGCTACTGGCAAATCTGTGACAGCCGTACATGTATCTATTGATTTGTTAATATTGTTTACACTGGTAAATCGTTGCAAAGGCAAGACTCCTACATAACTGAAATAGAGGTATCTCCTGTCCAGTGATATAAGGCTGTGCAATTTACCTAATCTTCTAGAAAACGGGTAAATCTTTATATTATGTTCAATTTGTTCTCATGCCAAGTATTCATGTCTGCTTTAACTGTGTTTATTAGTTATTATTTCATGGTTATTGTTGTACATGATAGGAGGATTCCTTCTTGAGACTATTTTGTTTTGTTTTCTTGAAGGTTAGCTAGTTTGGTCATGTGTTGAATAAAACTAGGAAAATGCCATCAAGTATTTCGGTCTCAATACATTACTATTATTATTATTATCAACAATCCTAGTTGGAAAAACTCGAAAGACGATAAATCATATGGCTCCAGGAGGGGATGCAATCTGGTGAGGAAAAGGAAAAAGAAAATATACAAAAAATATTATATTGAACAGTGCAACCCAGTATTACAATACTGGGATTACTATCTGAAGAAGAAAGACTTCCTCATACAGATATGAAATAGAGATTATCAACTTGACTGATTCCTCAGCCCTTCCTTGGGAGGGCAAGAATACCTCCTTTATGTTCCCCTGCATGCCATAAAAATCTACTAAAGGGGCCACAGCGAGGGGACTGGCAATTCTCTCATTTGTATTTTTCTCCCATAAAGAATTTACATTAACTCAGCTCCACCCCTTACAAGAGGGACTATGGCTCTTAAATTATATCTATCCACTTATCTACTTAAAAATAAACCTCTCCATTTACCAAATTAGGAGGTCCAACAAAGTTGTCATCTTTAAGTCGATGTACAATAGTCATATTTGTTTTCAAATTTTCAACCTCTGAAGGATTAATGACAGCTTCTACAGTATAAACGTCCTCTACTTCACCATCACTTGACTCGATTGTCCTGCTGGTTTCCTATATATAAGGAACATTAAATTAACACAATATCCTCTGATAAACAACTGAATGACAAATAAATGCATATCAAGGTAATTATTTGCCCAAAAAAAATATTAATAACTTCAATCTCAAGTATTTCAAAAACATTAACACGAGACAATTTGAAGAGTGAAACCATTTTATCTGTGACCAATTAACAAGTCAAAAGAATTTTTTTGTATTTTTTTTTTTATAACTCCAATAATGATCTGCAAGACATCTACTACAATGATCGATTTTACAAACAGGGTGGGATTTTGTAGGAAGCTCTCGCATTCATTTCATATGAAAATTACTTAACAATCCTCATTTATTTATCTGACCTATGAGTGCTAGGTTGCAGCCAGCACTCTATTCTCAACACAAACTCTCCATGGTAAATAGAGGGAGGGATGGTGTTAACAGGCTGCATGAAGGAAAGGGAGAAATTACACTTCATTTAACGATTTTCAAAGTGTGTCTATCCATCCCATCAAGAGCAAACCCAACATAATACATCATCAAGTAGATGTGTTTGAAAAGGATATTTTGAAGAGAAAACATATATAAAGAAAGGTTACAAAAGATTGAACCCTACATATAAAATCATAACCAACATGAAAGCAACAGGCATCATGATAGTACAAAAAACAACACTGAGTAACCATGGAAACCAAAATCTGACAACAAACAGTCAACCATTGAACAAATTTTTTCATTAACAAAATATGTCCAGTTTTGTAAGACATTAGAAGGGGTCTTAATAACCTTATTAAGGACAATCGCTGGCTGATGATTACTAAATATATAAAGCCCTGAAGAGACACAAAATTCTCATGTTAGGTTAACTCTGGACAATAAAACTATGTTCAGAATAAGTGTAGAACTTATCATGTCGTGGGAGGGCATCAGAGTAGGATACTTTAGGGACTAGCACCTACAGCTTCAAATTAGCAGGTAAAGATGACTAACCTACATGGCAGTAAGCTCCACTAACTCTTGGAATGTAATACTGTAGGATTATTCCTGATACTCTTAATAAGCACAATGTATACAAAGGAGGGACTGCAATAGCAGAGTGGTTACAGCCCTCAACTTCGGGAATGACAGACCCACAATCGAGGCCGCTGAGGGCGTTAGAAGACATCAAGCCTTAATTCTCTAGCTCTAAGCTGTTTGTATCCACCCCTATCATGGGGATCAATAGCAACACATAAAATGACAAATATCAACAAAAACAGTCTATACAGAGGCCTCCATCCCTCTTGAAAAGGAGTGGGAAAAACTGAGGGAGGGGGGTACAATACTTCCTCCATGTTCATCTGAGTGTCGCAAAAAGTGATTAAATGGGGTGGAGCTGGGGGACTTGGAATCCTCCTCTGTATTGTCATCCCATTAATTGCTAGGAAATGCAGAGGTATTCTGGTAGGAGAGATGCAGCCAAAACCCTATTAATGGGGTCTCTGAATGTGTGTGGTTGTGGTGTAATAAAGGTAAGAGGGAGGAGACAGAGAGTATGTTTGTAAAGCAAAAGATGGATGTACTTGCACTGAGAGAAACTTAAGATAAAATGGAATGGTGAGGTGACATATGGGAGTGTGGTAGGTAAGGTGTCTCGAGTTGAGAAAGGACGGGAAGAGGGGGAGTGGCTCTTTTGGTAAGTAAATAAACAGGTGTGTGGTGAAATGGAAGGAAGTGTCATCTTAAATAATAGGTCCTAAAATGAGACTGGGATGCAATGTTTGGGCATTTGTGGGTGCATATGGCCCTGGCAGTGAAAGAGCTGGAGTAGGAGCTTGTCTGAGAATTTTGAAAACAATAATAAAAAGGTGTT
This sequence comes from Halocaridina rubra, assembly GCA_037179515.1. Lineage (NCBI taxonomy): Eukaryota > Metazoa > Arthropoda > Malacostraca > Decapoda > Atyidae > Halocaridina > Halocaridina rubra. The sequence continues at coordinate 15,960 of JAXCGZ010016235.1, forward strand.
TTGGAAGAAAGAGAAAAAGAGTGAAGAAAGGTGAGTTTGGTAGGGAGGAGAGGGTGAAAGGAGATGGGCATTGCTAATAGAAGCAATAAAGGCGAGAGAGATGGGCTGATATTAAAAGGAACAGCTAAATGAGGAAAATGATAGAGAGGTAGAGACTGTGGCAGTGAGAAATGAATGTAGAATGCTAATGCTGGGTGATGAAAACGATAGAGAATAACAAAAGAGGAGGTACATTTGATATAGAGAGTAATGAAAGCAGGTAAAGCACAGAGGATAGATGGTTGTCGAGTAAAATGCTTGTTAAAAGGTGAGGAGGCATTAGTAGATTGGACGGTTAGGTTGTTGAATGTATGTTCCAGGAAAGGGAGGGTCCCAGTTGATGGGAGAGTAAATGTGTAGTTCCACTTTATAAAGAGAAAAGAGATAAGTATGAGTGTAGTGGTTTTAGAGGAATTAGTTTCTTGAGAGTAATGGGAAAGGTATATGGGAGTGTTAATTGAGAGAAGTAGGAGAGGTTCTGAGAGACTGATTGGGGAAGAATAGTGTGGCTTCAGAAGAAGGGGATATGTGGATCAGGTGTTTGTGGTAAGATAGGTGTGTGATATCTTCTTAGAGAAAGGTAGGGACATATTTTGGACTTTTATGAACTTACAGAAAGCGTATGACAGGGTTGATGAGAGGCGTTGTGGAGTGTGTTGTGACTGTATGCAATAAGTGGAAGTTTGTTGAATGTGGTCAAGAGTTTTTAAGTGAATAGTAGAACATGAGTAAGAGTCGAGAATGGTATGAGTGATAGGTTGGAGGTGTACATAGGGTTACGTCAAGGTTGTTTAAAGTGTATATGGATGGAATGGTAGGGGAAGTAAATGTATGAGTATTAGATAAAGGCTTGGAATTAGTGGGTGAGTATGGAACGTTGTAGAAACTGAATCAGTGCTATTCGCAGATGGCACAGTGCTGGTGGCTAATACTGAGAATGAATTGAATCATTCGGTGACTTGAGTTTGTTAGGGTGTGTGAAAGAAGGAAGTTGCGGGTGAATATTGGTAAAAGTAGTCATAAACTGCACGAGGAGTGTTAATGATGGCAGATTGAAGTAAAAGTGAATAAGGAGTTGCTTGAAGAAGTTGAGAAATTTAAGTATCTGGGGTCACATGTATCAAGGAATGGACGAGTGGATGCAGAGGTAAATCATAGAGTAAAGGAGGTGAGTAAATGTCTAGGGGGTTTGAAAAGTGATGAGAAGAAGGTATTTGGGAATGAATGCAAAGAGAAGTATATATGAAGGCATGAATGTGCCGACAGCATTGTATGGGGCAGAGACTTGGGATGCAAGAGAGGATGCAAAGAACAATTTGAATGTAATGGAGATGAGGTGTTTGAGAGGTATGATTGATGTATCAAGAATATACAGAGTGAGAAATGAGGAGAACAGGCAGAGAACGGGTGTTGAAAGAAAGATGTCAAATAGGTTAGATAAGAGTGCTGATTCGGGTTGGACACATGGAGAGGATGAGTGATGAACGAATAGTGAAGTGTGTGTAGTGCAGAAGTGGTTGGAGTTAGGCCAAGAGGAAGACCTAAAATGAGATGGATGGATGGTGTGAACAGGGCACTGGAAGCACATGGACTGTCAGTCGAGCAGGAAAGAGTGTACAAGAGATAGGAATGAGTGGAGGAAGATTGTGTATAGGTGATATGAGACAAAGGGATTTCTCGCACCTCTTAGTTCAGTGAACTGTGTTGGACAGGTGTGAGGGGTTGCCATGTGATGAAGTGGTGAGAGTAAGCCAGTTGCAGCTGTCGGGCCTCACTGAAGAATATCCTTGCCTGCCCAACTTGTGGCTGACCCTAGCAGGGTGGTAGAGCCGGGAATATTGCAACCCATTATCCCCAAGGAGCTCAGAGAAGTAGTTGAGGTATGAATGGGTGTTTTCTGGCAAGGCATCCCCCTTACAAGGGGGACTGGGGCCACATATATTTATGCATTATATATAGCAGAGATTGTGTCTGTTCCCACAAACCCGAAATATGCAATAAAAACTGGTATTAGCATATTTATAATTGCTTATGTATCATCTTTAAGAAGGCTACTTATTAGTATTACCATACAAACATAAAAAACAATTAACCTGATAAGAGATCAGATGAACCAGTGATGTCAAGAATTGGGTATCAGATGCAGAAAATGTCTTCAACTTTTACCATCACATTTTCTACTTAACAAGAATAAGTGTTGAAAATATAGTTTCCCATACAATCATATTAAAATGTAAATCATTACTCTGCCTAGGCAGCTGAAGGTTTTTTGAACTTTAATAGGACTGTCCAAGACAGTTCGATGTTAAGTCTTCCTTCAATTACGGTTCTTTTTCTATGCCTACATCAACACTGAATATTCTTTGATATTCATTACACATCGCTTATTATTCCTTCACATCTGACAAGTCACAGCACACCTAATCTTAAATTAAGTATTCTTCGTGCCCAGGCCCAATGAGAGCTGTTTTATTTTAATATTTTTTTACCCGTTCTGGTGTCACATCATAAAGAAAGAAATTTGATCACATCAGTTTTTAATTGAAGGATGGAGCTTCCTACGTAGACTACATAATACTTACATATGTACATCAAAATGAAAACAGATGCAGACCTCCTCCAGCCCTACCTCAACATAAATCTTGTGTTAGTCTCCTCACATACTGGACATCAGAACACCGTCACACTCCACAAGTCATCATAAAAAAATCCCCTTAATACACACCTAAAATCCTTTGTATAATATACGATAGATCAATGTCATTTAAACTACATATCATACACATACAAAAATTAACAACAAGACTTAATGCCTACATATCACTTGCCCCTTCAACATTCAGAAAAACAAAGAAACCAAAACAGCAGTGTACAAACAATATACATATACTCAGTAATGGAATATGAAAGTCTTGCTTAGACTTCTGACCTCACTAAAACACACCATAAAACCTTACAAACTATACAAAACAAAGTACTTAAAATGATCACATACTGCACAGCTACAACACCTTTAGACCATTTAAACCATGATATCAAAGTCCTTTAATTCAAAGACCATCTGGACATGATACACATATATTCGCTGTATCCTCCACAAACCAACTTCACCTACTACACTGCATAACAGAACACCCACAAACATCAAAGAACATTAAAACACCTAGCACATGATATTTCATACAAATACCATAATCTCTTTTCCCCTGCCCACCTCAAACCAGCTTAAGCAAATATATCCATACCCAGTTAACTCAATATTCCATCCAGTCACTCAATGACAACACAGCTCAATGCAAAACCTCCGGACAACCATCCTTCAGAATCTTCCCTACCCCATGAAGACAGAGGCAACCTGGCCAGGCCGTGATGTGGGCTACACACAGCCCTACTGAGCAAACAAGACTAGTCTGGACGACTCCCTTAATGTTGCCTGTCTAGAATGTAACACATCTCTGCATACAATCAAACACATTATGGAAGACTGCACTAATTACTACCAAATACACCAACAACATAATATATTCTCCAAGACAGCTGTGAGAAATCCCTGGATCAGCGGTAGCCTTTCTTAGGGACTTAGGGCTCTACGGCCAGGCAGCCTAGGGAATGACAACAACTACAAGCGGGATTGCAGTCACTGTTTATGTATGTATGCATGCATGAATGTATATATATGCCTATATATGGATGTATGAACAATGAATTGGATTTTGTATTGAATATAAGGCTGTATCACCAACATAATTATTATCAAGAGCACTATAATGCCAAAGCAACTAAATGCTGTCAACATAAATTTAAAAAAAAAATTATAGTACCGTAGGTGAACAAATTTATTTCAAAATCAAAATCGGTGACATTATACCAAACTAAATATATTACAAATATAGTTTGTTTCTCAACAACAACAAAATTAAAATAAACTTTAAACAATTTGTTGTTGTTTGCAGTTTATGTGCTATTATTAATCACCATTTGAACGGAATTAGATGCAGGCAAGTTAGAGCTGGGAAATTGAGAGCGGCTGCTCTTGCTCACACTCCATCATGGGCTCGAACAAGGGTTTGTCACTTCCCGAGACATGCATTTTTAACTACCGCACTACCCTGTTCCGCACATAATAAATCATATACCCAGCTGAAAATATGATCACTCTCAAATATATATAGCATCGCAAGCTATTGCTATTTAGGCATGGAATTAATTTACTTCCCAATGCAACTAACAATCATCATCAAATTTTTCAGCTTCATCCATAAAGGGACGCCTAGGGATCAATTGTCTCCCTATTGCTCTTTCTCCTGCGTCCTCTTCCATTAAACAACACCCTCATGTCCTCCCCCACCACTTCCATAAACCATAACTTTGACATACTTCTCCCCCTCCTGTCTGGCACCTCTATCCTCAGCAATTAACATTGATTGCATCAGACATCACCTGTTTTTCAAACTTACTTCAGGTGACAGTAAAAATTTATTTCCATGCCATGGTTAAGATATTATGCTACTTACTCTTACTGCAGACATATTAGGTGATGATAATGGTGATGAACAGGAGGATATGGAGCAGCTAGACCTGGAGCAAACCATATCAGAAGCAGAGCTACTAGGAGTAGCAGTGGCTTTATTCTCAGGTGTGCTGCAGAAAGGAATGTAGTTATCAGTATCAATTGCATTAGCTTTCTCCATTATTTTCTTGGCATTTTTGCAGTCCTTGAGTGCTGCAAATTCTTCTGACACAGGATACAATGGTGCTGGACTGGGATGAAGGACCTTATCTTTTAAAGAAAGAGAGAAAAAACAAAGCTTAATAATTCATTTTGCATATTTTTAGAAGTTCCATACATATATACAATTACAATGGCTGCAAGGGGGGTAGCAGAGTTAAAGCCTACACATATCACCAGAAGCTAATATATCTCAAGCACTCCCCTTGGCTCCTTTGGGATAAAGTAGTGCCAAAATTCCTACTATCACCATGTTTGGGTCACCTACAGGGTAAGTGGGCAATGATCTTACTCTGTGGGTAATATACATTCATTTCTATTACAGCTCAATATTTAATTCTGCATAATGAAAGAAGTTCCATATGAAGATAAATTTATTTCCATTTATCAGCTGAATGCTCATGAAGATTATCATTACTACTTCATGTTTAAAGCCATTCCCCTAAGGGTAGTACATTGACCAGCTAAACAGCATATATAAAAATTAAAAAAGGAAACTAAAATAATTTGCATGTATTCCATCACAGAGCAAACATTAAAGTAAATAAAATTCATGATTAATGATTCAAAAACCAAATATGAGGTGTCTCAGGCCCAATCCTATGGATTAGGTGCTTTTCTCTTGATGTTCATGCCAGTTCACAGATTTAGTTGTCTTTCCCTTCCTGGATGACAAGGTCTTTCCTGGACATTCCTGTTTAGGCGGCTATGAACTTAACATCAAAAGTTATTCTTAAATATATTAATGCTCGTAGAAACATATCCACTGGAATATCTGAGCCATTAATCTTTTGTGTACGTATATTCAAAGTACTTGTTACTAAAAGATCATCTAATCCCTAAGATAAAGTTAGCTTTAGCAAGATTCTAAATACACATGCTCTAATCTGGACACCTTATATTTAGCCAAATTCAATATCTTTTTCTTGCTTCTTAATTTCTGTATGACTTGTATCAACACCATATTTGGATAACCAACTTAATAACATATGAATAGTGACAAGGGTGTGTTTTCAATGTCTCTCTACATTTGAGTCAGTTTGAGATCTCGCTAAATAATCTAAATATTTTTTATTTCCAATATACAAATGCCCATGCTTACACACTGCAGCAGCAGTCCACAAGTCAAACACGATGAATGTGCAAAGTGCCCTTTGTAGGGATGGCAATGTGGGCCTTCCCAATACACTAATCTTACTTAGTAGTAGCTTACTTTATCAGTTTGTAAAAAACAAAGAACATCCAAATATTTTAGGAATGAACAGGAATACCACACCTCTAACACACTAGACAAAGGTTCTCCTGAAGAGAGAATAGTTTTGTAGGTTGTTACTAAGAAAGAAATTCTGCTCTAAAGCAGGTGGTAACTAAACTGCTACATGCAATCACCCATAGAGAATGTTGTGTATTTCATTTCTCACACATATCCAATAGTTGATGATGAACTGCATAATTGGTAAAGTTCTTACTGCCTGATACCAGCATGCCATTTGCTTTGGAAAACAAACATCAGGTTCATTGAGGCCAAAGAATCCTCATATGATCATATCTTGGATATAGACCTCATGATTCTGACTGTTACGAAGAAAAATGGTATAAGATAATCTTTACTATACCTTGAATGCTATCATGATGTTCCACAATTGTGGTCTTAGTTGTGGAGGTAAGAAAGTTCGGAATATGGGTATTTAGCAATAACTAATATATGACATGCTGTATATACAAAGGGCATTATGTCCCTTATAAGGGAGATGGCTAAGTCAAGAAAAGTAACTCTTTGTGAGAGGTATATACAAAGGAGGGATTCCCAGTCCATTTAATCAACTTTTACAACACATTAGAGCATACAGAGTAAGTATTCTTGCACCCACAGAGGGAATAACAAATATATTTATAACATTTATTCTTTTAATATTCTGATTTTTAAAGGATTTCTCACTGTACATATAACGAGGCCTCAACATAGTGTGACCAACATTATTCACCATATCCTTAATGCAAAATTAGTAAATGTAATATTTTTCTTCTCCTGGCATGACTCGCCAACTATCGAGTGTGCTGGTAAAGGCCCACCACACGGGCACAGTTTTCAGGCAACTTCAAGATGCATGAACGAATTTTAGCCATTAAATCGTTAAGGAGTATATCACATGGCTCCCAGTGGTAAATAACAAATCAGATGACCGTTAAGTAAGAACATACATCAATACTTAAGAGTTGACAAGCGGAACGCAGAAGATGAATGAGATACATTGTGCAATTTTAGCTGTTGGATTGTATGCCATAGTACAGCACAAAGAAGAAAATAAAAAAAGGAAGGAGGAGGAGGATATGGACAGGGAAATGCTTAGCAACACGATGACAATCCAGCCAGCCCTGTCCTTGCACAAATCCAGCAGCAGACGACAGCCTAAATGTAAACAGGCCCCAAAATCAAATCAAAGCTTTATGTTCATATTTGATAATGAAGACAGTGTAATAATACATAATAAGATATAAATGTATTTATAGTTTCAAAATGGTATCCCTTACTAAATAAATTACAATAAGACGAAATTATGTATTTCATACAGAGTACTGCTTGTCTGATTTGTCAGGCATATTTAATAATATCCATAAACATCTAGTTGGCAGAAATCTAGTTTCAGGCAATATGCAATTACACAACACCGTACTCACCGAAAAATCACATTAAAATGTGCCAATGTGATAGGGCTTTAAGGGTGAAAACTCATTTGGGGAAAATGGAGATGAATGATGACAAGACGCTGTCCTGGGCATCTCCAACTGGATACCGATGGAGGAGGAAAAGAACAGTTTTCTGTAAATTTCTTCTTCCTTTAATGTTCATAGTACCGATATAAAAGATCACCATAATGAACATATGGCTGAAACTCAGTTTCAAATCCTTTTTTTCTTTTTTTTTTAATATAGAGTAACTTCGTGCTAGGTGCAGTCGAGCTCCCTCCCTAAGAAACTTTTAAGAGCTTGCATAGTCAAAACAATTTCGTATAACCAACAAAACATAATTTAGTTCATATCCAAAGATACAAAACCTAAATTTCTATATATTTTTAAAACTCAATATCCTGTTGAAGAGTCTTTAACATAAGGTTAAGTTAAAATTTGCATTTAAGCATAATATTCTTTATTACAGGTTACAGGTTAATTACATAGAACTTAACTGGCACTCTTACAGTCCACCTGGCCAAGATGCAGTATGGGCACCACCCAGCCCTTTTGAGCTATCAGAAGAGGTTGGATGACTCCATCAATGACGCTTGCCCATAATGTAACATACCATGTCATACAATCAAACACATTATGGTAGACTGCAATGCATTCAAATACACACGACAACAACACAATTTACACTCTCTGATAGCTGTGGGAAAGCCCAGGATAGGCAGTGGTATTCTTGAGGGACTCGAGGCTGTTCAGTCAGGCAGCTTAGGAAACAACAACTAAACCATCATCGCAATGACTGGCATAATACATTAACTCCAATTTAACTCCTTTAGTATTACCTACCTTTGTTCGAATCTTCCTCAGTAACAAGAGGTCCACAGTTACTTGACTCTTCATAGCATAAGTGACGACATGACCTGTCAGCCACTGGCAAGGCTGAATATCTCCGATGCTTATTTGGACGCCTGAAAACATGAAGTCCAACAAGAAATTATTCATCCAGTAACTATTATCATTATTAGCCAGTAAAAGTAAAAAACCATGTGCATGAAGACATTTTGACTGAGGAAAGAAGCAATATCTTACAACATAATAATCATGATATTGTCATATATCTAATGCAATATTTTGTGGCAAGATTACTCCCAATTCGAATGGTGGTGGATACAGACATCCTGCAGTTAGAGAACTAAGGCCGTATGCCCTTCCAAACGCTCCACAGTGGGATCGAACCTGCGTTAGTCACTTCTTAACCTCCAAGGCCTCCCATTGAGTGAAACAAGATATTAGGGGCTTTTAAACGAACAATTTATGTATCTACCTCTAATTACCTAGGTGATTATATAAAAGACAAGTGTAAAAGACTTTACTAACAAAGACATGGGTTATTTATACAATGTTAAGCAATACTGAATTCCACAGGTATATTATAGGGGACAACAGTATTGCAATAATTACGTGTGCATGACTCGGGAATGTCAATTCTGTGTTTGAGTAAACCAAGGGGTTTTCGGAAGGGCAGTTAAGCTTAATTTCCCAGCTTCAAACTACATGTGTCCACTCCCATTTGAATGGGAATTAACAGTGACATACAAAACAGCAAAAACATAATCTTTACCTATTATTGAAGGCACTTTGGGATATTCTGGTGATGAGGAAGTAAAGGGGACTAAGTGGGATAAGATTGAAGCTGTCCTCCCTCCCACCTCAGAATATTCCAGAATATAACTATCAGGAAGGGATGAAAAAAGGGCTAGATATGGTGAAGCCCAGCTACCTTGTCCTTCACTTTTAACTTTGGCCAGCCTACAAACTACAAGCAGCTATCAAATGTCACACGAATATAAGTAAGTGAAACTGGAAGTATGAAGTCAATACAGTTTTGTCATCCACACTAGCCTTAGAAGGGATGGGCGTGCGTGGCATAACTTCAATTTGTTCTCCTAACAAAGCTGGTCAAAAACATATCACAATCTCTATGGAAAACTAAGACTCAGCCTTACTAGCATCAAGCTGGAGCTACTATTATGCATCACAAATAAGTGGTAGGACAAAAGTTCTTGAAAAAAAAAGCTCAGCTCCAAAGCAAAATTGTAATATTGTAGATCATTAGATAAAGTCTATTCTGACACATGGCTCAGGCACAGGTTAAACCTAAGCATAATACGAAAAGAGCCATGTCATTAAAACATTATTTTACTCACAATGGGCACTCAGCACCAGTGTTGGTGCTTATACAGTGAACAGGTGTAACCATATCTAAAGCTTGGTCATCAGCTGAAAATATAAAAAATATATTGTCATATGAAAGATTAGATCCAACTACCAATTTCCTATGGTATTTACTATACTGTTATATACAATAAATCAACACAATATTGCAATATTACTAATGAGAGAAAAGAGAGAATTTAGGCTACATTGGAATATCTGAATGACTATGGTACACACTACTGAACAGCGATCGAAATATGATTTAATTACATCTACTAATGTTCCT
>JAXCGZ010016236.1:0-25877 GCA_037179515.1 Halocaridina rubra
ACAATCGACCAAGCAGAGGCCGAGCTAGTCAATGCCCTGCAAGATGCAGGGCATCCCCCTCTGCAAACCACAACACACCACTCATCGGGACAGATGGTACTACTGTTACAGAGTTAAAGAACTCAATCACCGGCTCAACGTCATTCGGAAAATGCACTACCGCACTCTCCAGGCAGTCTAAGAACATGTCCATGAAGAGACTCGCAACATCAAGAGGAAAAAATGGCTAGAGTGGTGTTCCACCCTAGATGCTCACACCTCTGTGGGCCAGATGTGGAGGAGCATTAACTCCTTTGTTAAAGGAAAACCTCCTAAAATCACCCCCACAGGGATCCCAGCAGGGCAGCAGAAGAACTCTCCATCAAATTCGCGGATAGAGCAAGCTCCAACCAGCTCCCCATCACCACCAGAACAACTCTTCAGGGCCTCACCACTGCAAGATGGGAAGAAATACAAGAGGCCATCAACACTGAAGACGAAACAGATGCTCCATTCTCTCTGACTGAGCTACTAAGAGTAAGCAAAAGCTCTAAGAACACAACCCCAGGTGTCGATAGAATCACATACACAATGATTCAAAATATGGGGCCCCAAGGGGAGCTTGCTCTACTCTCTCTGATCAATTCGACATACACACGAAGAATCAGACCAGCCTCATGGAACAGAGCAGACATTCAGCCCATCTCAAAACCACAGGACCCTGACAACCCTCGCCCAATCTCCCTCCTAAGCTGCCTGAGCAAGACGGCAGAAAAGATGGTACTTAACAGAGTTCGCTGGAAATGCCCACCCTTCCCAGAAAACATGCTTGCCTACCAGCCTGGCTTAGGCACCTCAGAATGTATAGCCTCCATGCTATCATTTATCAACAACTGCCGTGGGTACATCGTTTTTCTAGACCTAGAGAAGGCCTTTGAACTAGCCAATGTGCCGGCAATACTCTCAGCTCTCGTATCAAAGCAGATCAAAGGTAACCTCCTCTCATGGATCAAGCAGAGTCTACAAAACCGTAGAGCACGAGTCAAAATAGATGGGCACTACTCCACCTACAAAACCACAAAAATGGGACCCCCCCCAAGGTGGAATCCTTAGCCCCTTCCTCTTTAATTGTCTCATGGAAAAACTCATGGACATCGCACTACCACATGGAGCCAAACTCTTCAACTATGTGGATGATTTTGCCCTTGTCACAATAGGAGACAGAAGCTCTAACAAGACACAGTACTGCCTCACCAAGATTCACCAAGCCTCCATCTCCCTTGGAGTTAAAATCAATGCCTGCAAAACCAAGGCCCTTCCCATCCACCAGTGGAGACCAGACACTAATCTGGTCATAGGTAATGAGCCTGTGGACTGGGTTACCAAACACCAATACCTGGGTGTAAGCATCGACCACAGACTAACCTTTGGACCAGAAATTCAACACTTGCAAGACAGGTGCAGCCAGCGACAAGCGGTCCTTCGTCGGATGTCGGGCCTCTACGATGGTGCATCATTTAATGTCCTCAGAAGCTTCTATGTACAAGCCATACGCAGCCTCATAGACTATGCTTGTCCCACACTCTGGCTACTAACAGACCAACAGTGGGACAAGATAGAAATAATTAAAAACAACGCCATACTTACCATGCTAAGAGCCCCCATGTGGACCAAGAGAGAAAACATCCAGATGGAATCGGGACTCATTCCACTCAAACTCAGAGCTCAGCAAAGACTGACCCTCTTTGTGGCCAAAACCACCACTGCCCAACATTAATGCCTAGCTGGCACAAATCTCCATCTAGCTCTCAATCGCCACCCCAACCACCATCCTAGAACCTGGGCAGCCAAGGTCTACGCTAGCTTGCAAGCACTGCCAGTCAGGGAGAGCATCCTAGCCAAGATACTGGACACACCACTTCCTGAATACAGATGCCCCCATGGAATGACCAACCACTCGACATAAAGATCGAGCTCCCTAACAACCCCAAAAGCTTGGTAGACCCGCTTGTCCTTAAAAACATATACAAGGACAAAATTCAGAGCTGGAGCAGGCCAAACTCTCAAGTCTACTACACTGACGGTTCAGTAAATCAAGAAACTGGAGCCTCAGCCACCGCCTTCACCACTGGAAACCACGTCCTATCCTGGAGACTGTCAAACTCCTGCTCATCGCTCCAGACTGAGCTTGTTGCCATAGCCAATGCCCTCGACTTCTTCATCCAGCAAGGAGCTGACCATGCCCTAATTCTCTCTGACTCTAAAGGCGCCTTACAGGCCATCAAGAAGCCACTCCTCAGAGATAATGTACGCATCATCACCACCATCCTCAGCCACTACCACAGGACAGCCAGCCTTGGAAAAGCCATCACTCTTGCCTGGATTCCCAGCCACGTCGGCATCAAGGGAAATGAGGAAGCCGATCAAGCCGCCAAACAAGCCACTCTCAGAGCAGAAATCCAGATATCTCTGTCTCCTGGGATGCAACAGATAAAAAATAAAGCCACCAAGTCACTCCTTAACACCTTAATAACTAAAAACAAACTGTGCACAGACATTGGCTCCCCCTCCACCTGGTGGTACAAAGCCACCACCGATCTTCAGCGTATCACCCTGCCTAAGAGCCTTCGACGAAGCACGGAGGTCAATGTGTACCGTCTGAGACTCGGGTACAAGTGCACCTGGCGAATAGTGGATGATATCATCAGGGAATGCACCTTTTGCCAGGTAGCCTCACCAAATCCACTGCTCCATTACATCCTGGAATGTGATTCCTTTTCAGAAATTCAACGGAAAACTGGTGCCCCCGCAACATCCAGCGAAGATCCAAATGCCCTTCATGTTGCTAGCTCCATCATCTGACTAGCAACAAACAACTACATGAACAGTCTACTAAATATCATCAAACAATACCCTCCACCAAGATAACCATGCAATAACTCTCTCTTACCCCCAAAACAGGAATTCATTTAAATTGTTTGATGTAAGCTAATAATCCACAATTGAATACTTATGCTCACCATTATCTTTACAGTTTTGCACAACCACACCTGCGGGCCAATTAGGAAAGTCCGATCACCAACAATAACAAGATTTCACCCCACCTCCTCACCAAATAGGAAAGCCCATTCGCCCGCAAGAGCGTATACCACGTACACTCCAAAAAATCTTACCCCACCTGCGGGCCACAAGGGAAGGTCCGCTCACCCTCAAGGGAGAACATCCAAGAACGAAAAGAAACGACAAATTAAAAATAAAATTACTTAATATTTGGAGAACTGGAACAAATTAGAAATTGAAATTTATGAAATGCTGCCTCGAATCCCGGAGGTATTGAGCACGGTTTCGATTCCCAGCACCACAGATGGATACAAAGACTTTGGCCTTAACTCGGCAATCACCTCTGTCAAACAGGCAGAGTAGAATAGATGACAATGCAATTGCAAAATCAGAAATAACACACCATTAATAATGGGAAAACCAACGGTGCGAACACACAGATAATGAGTTTCCAATATTATTCTACAGGATGAAAATATATTGGTTAGTCACAGCTAACCAGAAATATATAGGCTATCATGAGAGCATACAATACCATTATTTATTTGATGGCATTAGAGCAATTTATTCACAATAAATGTAAAATAAGCAAGGCAAATGCATCATGTATTCCTTAAATTGTGGGCAACCATAAAAGTTTGCAATGCCAGTTGGGCAAAATTGCTTATTATTTATTTGCAATTTATATGGTAAAACACTTTATTTACGATAAAGGGAGAAACTAGGAGATAAATACAGTATTCATTCAATTTTGGTTATAAAGAAATATTTGCAATACAAAAAGAGCAAAACCACCTTTTGAAGTATTTGCATCTTATAACTCAAAATACTTTATCTCCAATATATGAAGAATCAGCAAGAAAAATACAGTATGTATTCATTAAATTGTGGATAGCAAGACACATGTGCAAAGCCAACAGGGTAAAATTACTTATATATTATTTGAAGTTTATAACATAAAAAACTTTTGTTAAATATTAATTATTTGCAATCTATATAGAAAATCACTTTACTTACGAGTTTTTATGTTAAACACTTTATAAAAGATGATAGAAAGGGGTGAAATGAAATTAGAATTCTTCAGGAAAAAAGAGATAGATTTTTGCGTGGTAATAAGCAATCTTCTGAGGATGAGATTTTTGTTTGGCAAATTCAGTGAAAGAAATTTCTTATCAATGTATATCAGCAGTAATTTCCAGGTCAAGGAATTAAGTTTGGAGAATGAGATTCCAGTTAGGTAATCTACAAAAGTTCGTTTTGTATGAGAATGGAATCTGAGAAAATTTCCTTTGGATTTACCAGTAAAGGATTTGACCAGTAACGAATTTAAGCAGTTTCTCGAATTCCCAATTTGCTTGACCAACAAGCTTCACCGTACACTATCTCTCACCTTGTTAGTGCCAGATGAACTTCTGTGAAGAAGCCACATAAATAAGGATTGAAGTAAACTTGACTGCTGAGGTGAGATCTTGCCTCTGGGATGTTTGGCTACCAAATGAGGATGATTCAATGTCCCTCCTGGTGACGTCATCTGTTGGATATATATCCAGAGAAGTGACTTGTTCATATAATATTAGATGGCTACCGCAGTGGTGGTCCCTGGCAGACAATTATGGCAGAGATGCAAGAGAGAGACAGTATTGTAGGTGCAACAAGCGGAAGCAAATAAAAAAAAAAGCGAGAATTATTATGGGCAAAAAGGTTACTGGCAAGCAATCTCAGAACATTCATTGCTTTGCAGAAGACGGAATTTTAAGTACTCAAATAATAAAGCTACTGAAATGCATCTAGACAGTCTAATAACATATCAGCATGGTCAAATTTATAACAAAATTATCAGCAAGAGCGATTTTTATAATATAAAAAATTTATCAGCAAGAGCTATTTTATCATAAGAAAATTGTGTAAAAAACGTCTTTATAAGATACGTCATCACTACACGAGAGAAAAGCCGAGGACAAAGAAATAGGAGGGAGATTTTTATATTGGGATCATGCTTTCTACATGTACAAAAATATTAATTAAGATATATTTAAAATTAGCTATAAGCTGAAATATAAATTGCAAATAATCATAATCAGCAAAAGGCAAGGAGTGAGAATTATTTTAGTAAGAAAAAAAAGACAGTTAATAGTTACTAAATTAAGTAATAAGGCATCTACTACAGTCTTTGGTGACTTTGAGCGAAACATTCCCTCACACACTGTTTGCTGTAATTACGCGATAGACACCTCCATAACAAAAACCACCACACCTTCACTCTCTGTACGTGGATAGTATCATTACGTTTTGATGTTGTATCTATGTGCAAGTAAAAGTAGATTTAACTCTTATTAATAATAATACTCTAGGATTTTGTTACAATTCTCACTACTAACACTACTCTTATTATTATATTTACTTTACTGTTATCACTCTCTTTATCCAATATTATTTCTATTCTCATTTTTCTAACTACTAATACTGATGTCACTGTGGAGGATTTCCTAAATGTTGTTAACCTTCGATCTCATAACCCCAAAAATTCGGAAATCCTGACACGGCTTTGGTAGAGGTCTACAAATGCTCTCAAAATTAAATCCTTTACCAATAAGTGTAATTAATATTACATGCATAGGCTTACATGCAAATATTTTATAAGGAGTTTAGTGAACTGCTGATATGTGAAATATCAAATAAACTCTTCTCACCTTAGATTAAAACTAACTCATATAGCAAAATAAATTTTCCAACATATATTCTACCTACGAGTGTTCTACTAAAATAAATTCATTCTCTCCCTCGCAAGTAGTTATAAACATTCTCAGAAATAATTTAAATCTGTACTCGTCTATTTGGAAAACCCAGATGTCGTCAGCAATCATGGGAGTCCAAATCAAGCTCGGATGTCTTCTGATCCACTTATCTCTACCACATTCTTCGACTTGGTGTCTCATAGCATCTCACAAGATCAGCTAATTACTCATTATTAAGTGTATCTGCACCGTTAATGATCACAGTACCAATTGCATTTCATAAATCTCACCTACAACCGGTTTCACACATTGTAAACATGAGTGTCTCGTAGCATCTCACAAGAACATCTAATTTTTAGTAAGAAAGTCTCACAAAACTCACCTTGTCTGTCGGTGGAAACAATTACATCGTTATCGATATCCACCCCTGAGGGTGGCCGGGCCTTGGTGGGCCCATAGGTAGGATCGTCTGGATCTGGAATACATCTATAAACATAAAGGGGAACAGAGGTATTCTGTTCAGAATTAATAGTCTCCTTCAAATTTTGAGGTGCCTTGTAGAGAGGAAGGGGAAAGTCGAGATAGGATAGGGGTGAAGAAGGGAGAGGTGATGGTGCTGCATGCACGCATTTAACCCCTAGAGGACCACCAGGAAGGAATGGTAAGAGGAACTAGACAAAAACAAATTTATGAATATATAAAAATGAAAAATATATGGATGAACAAAACACTGAAGAGAAAAATTAACAAAAGGAAGGGGTCTTGATGATGACCAGCAAGGACAAGGCTTCCTTTTGGAACCACACCAGTGTGTGTTGGGCTCATGCTGGAGAGGCTCAGGAACAGGTTCTCAACCTCATGAGCTCAAGTCTTGACAAAGAGGATGAGTTGTTGCCTGGTTTTCTAGGAGGAGGGTACTGACTGATGATGTTCAGTAGGCTGCCCATGAAGTTCATTGTTGCTACTCTCATCACGGAGCTAGCAACATGAAGGGCATTGGAATCCATGCTAGGTGTTACCGGGGCACTAGTCTTCCATCAAATTTCAGAAAAGACTTCACATTCAAGGATATAGCGGAGCAGTGGATGTGGCGAGGCTTCCTCACAGAAGGTGCAATCACCAATGACATCTTCCACTATTTGCCAGGTGCACTTATAACCAAGTCTCAGACGGTGCAAGTTGACTGCTGTGCTTCTGTGATGGCTCTTGGGCAGAGTGCTGTGCTGGAGAATGGTGGTGGCTTTGCACCACTAGGTGGAGGGAGAAGCGGTGTCAGTGCACAAGTTGTGTCTGGCTAGTAATAGGTTAAGGAGTGACCTGGAAACTTTGGTTTTGATCTGGAGAGTCCCAGGAGGCAGGGATATTTGAATCTCTGCTTGGAGAGAGGCTTATTTGGCAGCTTGGTTGGCGTCTTCATTTCCCTTGATGCCGACATGGCTGGGAATCCAAGCAAAAGTGACGGCTTTTCTAATGCTGACTGCCCTGTGGTAAAGGTGAAGATGCTGGTAATAATTCTCACATTATCTTTGAGGAGTGGCTTCTTGCTGGCCTGTAGGGCACCTTTAGAGTTGGAGAGAATAAGGGCCTGGTCATTTCCTTGCTGGGAGGAGAAACTGAGGGCATTGGCCATGGCCACCAGCTCAGTTTGGAGTGAGGAGCAGGAGTTCGACATTCTCCTTGGATTGGACATGGTCTTCGGTGGTGAGGGCAGCCACTGAGGCTCCAGTTTCTTGACTGACTGGGCCGTCAGTGTAGAAGATTTGGGAGTCAGGCCTGCTCCAGCTCTGAATATCATCCTTGCATGTGTTTTTAAGGACAAGTAGGTTAACTAAGATTTTGGGGTTGTCTGCTAGCTCAATTTTTATGTCGAGCAGCTGGTCGTCCCATGGAGGAGGACATCAGTAGTCAGGGAACAGAGTGTCCTGGATCTTGGCTAGGATATCTTCCTTGACCGGAAATGTTTGCAGGCCAGCACACACCTTTTGCTGCCCAGGTTCTTGCAGGGGGGTCCGGGTGGTGATTGAGGGCTAGCCGAAAGTCGTAACCGGCTAGGCAGGGACGTTGATCCGTTGTGGTTTTGGCCACTGAGAGGGTTAATCTTTGTAGAGATCTAAGTTTAAGTTGCATGAGGTTGGATTCCAGCAGGAGGTTTTCTCTCTTGGTCAGCATTGGGGCTCCTGGCATGGTCCACATGGCATTCTTTTGTATTACCTCTATTATGTCCCATTGTTGGTCTTTCAGTAGCCAGAGGGTGGAACATGTATAGTCTACGAGATTTCGTATGGCTTGCACGTAGAAGGTTCTAAGGAGGCTGAAGCGTGTGCCATCGCAAAGGCCCGACATCTGTCAAAGGACGGTTTGGCACAGCTTACATTTGTCACGCAAGTGTTGTATATTGGGTCCGAAGGTTAGTCGACTATCCATGTACATACCCAGTTAGACGTGCTTGGTAACCCAGTCAACGGTAGGGATGAATATCGGTATTAAAATACCAGTCTTATAGCAGTATCAAATGAAACATATCAGTATCATTACCAAAGAGACAATACCGGTATTGGGAGTGGGCTCCCATATGTCGACTTTTCTGGAAATCCCCATTAAAAAATGAGAAGCTCTAAGATTTTCTAAAAGACCAGTTTAATGGAAAACATGACTCTAGAACTTTGAAAACTCAGGATGATGACCATTTTTTGCCTCCCTCTAAAGATTTATTAAAAAAACTGCAGATAGACTTTTGAAAAGTCTTTTCTCTAAAAACAGTGTACAGTTGGATAGTGCAAGCCAACAAGAACCTGGTTGCTCTAAAGATGCAGTGGAAATAGAGGCTGGAAGAGGGGCAAATGATGACCCATTGCTTGCAGAATATTTGCAAGAAATAGAAGAGTTAGAGACAATTCCACTGAGAAAGGAACCTTCAGCACATTTAGATGTCAACATGGAATTTGAGAGCTTCGAAGTATTGTTAAAAAGAACAAAAAACCTAGACAAGCTCTATAATGCATTACTTTCAGTCAAGCCTACAAGTGTAGAATCTGAAAGGGATTTCTCAGCAGTGGGGTTGTACCTCATGAAATTGAGATCAAATCTCTCAGAAAATCTCTATTGAATATTCTTGGTTTTCTCAAGTCTGTATTCCAAAATGAATAATAATCTGATTAGGGTTTTTTTTATTAAAAGGCTGTTATTTTTCTTTTATTAGGGAGGTATTGATTTTATTAAAATATTTTGTTTCATTACTGATTATTGCATTGAATTAGGAAATTTACATTTTCTTAAATATAATCATTTTTAAGTTTACATAAAGCTTTCATTAAAAATCTATTGTCATGAACTGGAAAAAAGAATTATATGCTTTTTCGAACTAGGGCTTCTATAGTTTGAGTTGTTTTTGTTTGAGAAGGGTTTATTTTCATTATGGATATATTTTACTGAATTGAAGACGTTATTGATTTTTTTCAGTTATTTCTTATTCATTAAAGCTTATGTATAGAGGAAGGATATGACTAAATCTTTAAGCAATAGAATATATCACTTTATTTTTTCCTTATTTTTACCTTTGAATCAGTGAATAAATGCATATTTTTCTTAATACCGGTATTAATACCGATATTTAGTAAAAACATCGGTATTGATACTGGTACTGGAATTTCGATATTTTAACATCACTAGTCCACAGGCTCATTGCCTTTGACCAGTCTAGTGATTACCTAATTGTGATTACCTAATTGTGTTTACGGGAAAGAGCCCAAAGCTCGTATCTTCCCGTCTCCTCATCGGTTCCATTTTATACTTAGTGATACTTATCATACCTGTCCTTAAAACTATGGATTGAGATAGCATTAGCTACCTCCTCGCTTAGCCAATTCCAATTATCAACTACTCTTACACTGAAAAAGTATTTCCTTACATCCTGCAAAGAAGTTTTCTTACGAAGCTTCAAACTATGACCTCTAGTTCTAGAGCCAGCCATATCAAAATATCGAGCCCTATCCACTCTATCATAACCATGAAGGAATTTAAAGACTGTCACCATATCCCCCCCTCAATCTTCTAGTTTCGAGTGATGGTAAGTCTAATTCCCTCAGCCTCTCATCATAACTGAGATTGCGTATTTCTGGCACCAGTTTCGTGGCATGTCTTTGAACTTTTTCAAGCTTAGCTATGTGCTTTTTCAAGTGCGGATTCCAAAAGGGGGCTGCATATTCGAGTTTTGGCCTCACATAGGTTACATAAATATTTCTGAACATTTCCTTGCCCATGTGCCTGATGGCTACCTTACATTTGATAAGAATGCATATGCTGCCCTTACTATGCCATTTATATGTATTTCTGGAGACAAATTTGCCAGTATGTTTACTCCTAGATCTCTCATTTTCTGTCTCTTGAAGTTGTACTCCAGCCACCGAGTAGTCAAGCTTGGGCCTTCTTGCACTTGTACCCATTCTCATTACCTTACATTTTGAAGTATTGAATTTCATTAGCCACTTTTCTGACCACTCATGCAGATTATTTAGATCCTCCTGAAGTTCTCTACCATTGTTTTCGTTTTTTACTTTCTTCACAATCTTTGCATCATCTGCAAACATATTCATGAATGAATTTACAGACTCTGGTAGGTCATTTACATATACAAGGAACAAAAGTGGCCCTAAAACTGAACCCTGTGGAACTCCACTACTAATTCTTCTCCATTCAGACACTGAGTGTCTTACTCTAACCCTCTGTTCCCTTCCTTCTAAGTAAGTTTTTATCCATTCCAAAACATTTCCACCTATTCTAGCCATTGATTGCAGCTTCCTAATAAGTCTCCCATGTGGAACAGTGTCAAACGCTTTCTGGAAGTCTAGGAATATGCAATCTGCCCAGCCCTCTCTTTCCTGTAAGATTTGGCTTACCTCATCATAAAATTCTAATAAGTTTGTTACTGTTGATCTACCTTTTCTGAAGCCATGTTGCCTCACTGACAAAAAGTTGAAGGACTCCAAGTGAAGATAGATATGCTTCCTTAGTAGTTTCTCCATAACTTTGCAAACTATCCTGGTCAAGGAAACTGGTCTATAGTTCAGAACCGTATCCCTCCTTCCCTTTTTGAAGATAGGTATCACATTTGCTTGTTTCCAGCATCTTGGAATCTCCCCCGACTCCAGTGACTCCTTAAATATGATACTTAGTGCCACTGATATTGTGTTTGCGCATTTTTAAGCACATGAGGGGATATGTCATCAGGACCTGTAGCTTTATGAACATCTAAATCCATCAGCGCTTTGCATACCTCTGTGGCTGTAAGGTTGATGTTCTCTAATACCGGCCCTTGAGCTTCTATCACTGTAATCTGAGGGGGTGGGGTATTTTCTACTGTAAATACTGACTGAAACTCCTTGTTCAATTCTTTGCAGATCTCTTCATCCGTCTCAGTGATGCTTCCATCCGCTCGCTTTAGCCTTAAAACCTGTTCTTTTACCTTCAGTTTTCCTCTGATAAAGCTGTGGAAAAGCTTGGGATTTTCTTTAGCCTTCCTGGTGATGTCCCTCTCATAGTCTCTCTCTGCCTCTCTCCTTTTACTTAGGTAGTCATTTCTTGCTCTTTTGTAGGTTTGCCAGGCATTTATGTTTTTTCTCCTCCTATACCTTTTCCAGCATTTGTCTCTCCACTCCTTAGCTCTTTTACACCCATTATCGAACCATTTCTCTCTGGCATGAATTACACCTACTTTGGTGACAGGTATGGTCTCCAATGGTGGATGGGGAGCACCTTGGTTTTGAAGGCATTTATCTTTAGTCCAAGGGAGATGGAGGCTTATACATCTTGGTGAGGCAGCGCTGGGTCTTGTTTAGATTCCTGTCGCCTATTGTGACGAGGGCAAAGTCATCAGCATAATTGAAGATCTTAGCTCCAGGTGGTAGCGCAATGTCCATGATTTTCTCCATGAGACAGTTGAAGAGGAAGGGGCTGAAAATTCCACCTTGGAGGGGTCCCATTTTCATGGACTTTATAGGTGGAATAATGCCCTTGAACTTTGACTCAAGAGCTACGGTTTTGTAGACTCAGCTTGATCCAGGAGAGAGACTTTCCTTTGATCTGCTTATCGGCCAGAGCAGAGAGTATTGCCGGTACATTGGCAAGTTCAAAGGCCTTCTCTAGATTAAGAAAAACTATGAATCCACAACTATCATTGATGAATGATAGCATGGAAGCTATGCATTCTGAGGTGCCTAGGCCTGGCTGATAGGCAAACATATTATTGTGGAAGGGTGGGCACTTCCAAAAAAGTCTGTAAAGCAACATCTTTTCTGCCGTCTTGCTCAGGCAGCTTAAAAGGGAGATTAGGTGTGGGTTATCCAGATCTTTTGGCTTAGGAATGGGCTGAATATCTGCCCTGTTCCATGAAGCTGGTCTGACTCTCTGAGTAAATGTCTTGTTAATCAGAGAGAGTAGAGCAAGCTCCACTTGGGGGCCCATATTCTGAATAACCGAGTATGGGATTCTGTCCACACCTAGGGCTGTGTTCTTGGAGCTCTTGCTCACTTTCTGCAGCTCAATAAGAGTGAAGGGGGCATCTGCTTGATCTTTGGTGTTGATGGTCTCTTCTACTTCATCCCATCTTGAAGTGGTAAGACCCTGAAGAGTTGTTCTGATTGCGATGGGGAGCTGGTCGTAGTTAGCCCTCGCCACTAATTTGGTAGAGAGTTCTTCAGCTACCCTGATGGGGTCCCTGTGGGGGATGGTTCTACAAGGTCTTCCTTTAGTGAAGGAGTTAATATTCCTCCACATTTGGCCCACAGAGGTGTGAGCATCTAGGGTGGAACACCACTCAAGCCATTTTTTCCTCTTAATTTCTCGTGTCTCTTCATGAACATATTTGGTAGGAGCCTTCCGTGCAACAGTTCCTGTGCATTTTTTGGACGACATTGAACAGTTGATTAAATTCGTTGACTCTATCACAGTAGTATCACCTGTCACAGCTTGGTCATTATCTCCAGGTGGTGTATAAGCTCAGTACCATTTGCTGAGGAGCTCCTGGAATTGGCCCCAGTCGGCCCTCTTGAAAATCCATCGAGGAGGAGGAGCAAGGATTTGGAAGATTTTAGGAATTGGGAGTTTGAGGTGGATCACATAGTGGTCACTCGTAACCAGGGGGTGAACTCTCCAAGTGGCATCTTGATTTAGGGAGTTGGAGACGAAGGTAAGATCCAGTATTCCACGTCTGTCGTGAGTTGGCTTGTGGTTGTTGAGCAAGGTGATTTCTTATTGGTTGTCCAGCAGCCTCATGATGTGTCTGCCTGCCACACAGGGGCGTTCATACCTGAATCTTGGATGGTGCGCATTAAAGTCGCCTCCTATTACCAAGTCACGATGGCTGGCTAAACCGAAGAGGGTAGACAGGTCCAAGTCGCCATTGTGCTGTCTATAGATGTTGTAAAGATCTATGCAGCTGCCCTGTAGTCTAATGTTGACAGCGAAGACGTGGACACCTTCTCCACAAAAGACAGGTTGGGTGATTTCTTTGGCCAGAACTTATTCCTAATAAAGGTGGCGCGACCTCTATTCTCCCCCGGAGTCCAATGCTGGTATAATCCCTGGTATCCGGAGACTTTGGGGGTGTTTTGATCCGTACACAGGGTTTCTTGAACCATGATGACATCGATATTGTCAGCCCTGGCAATGCTTTCCAAGTGTTAGATTTTTTGTCTCAAACCTTGGGCATTCCAGTGAAGGATCCCAAGACTAGGAATCTTGAAGTTTTAAAAGGTGGAGGTGGAAGGAGTGGTGGCATGTTGAGGCTTGTGGTGGTTCCTGTAGATGAGGGCTTGGACAGCGATGCTATGAGCAATTTCAGTGATTACCTAACTGTGTTTACGGGAAAGAGCCCAAAGCTCGTATCTTCCCGTCTCCTCATCGGTTCCATTTTATACTTAGTGATACTTATCATACCTGTCCTTAAAACTATGGATTGAGATAGCATTAACTACCTCCTCACTTAGCCAATTCCAATTATCAACTACTCTTACACTGAAAAAGTATTTCCTAACATCCTGCAAAGAAGTTTTCTTACGAAGCTTCAAACTATGACCTCTAGTTCTAGAGCCAGCCATATCAAAATATCGATCCCTATCCACTCTCATAACCAAGAAGGAGTTTAAAGACTGTCACCATATCCCCCCTCACTCTTCTAGCTTCGAGTGATGGTAAGTCTAATTCCCTCAGCCTCTCATCATAACTGAGATTGCGTATTTCTGGCACCAGTTTCGTGGCATGTCTGTGGAGAGGGGTTGAGGATTGGGAATGGGTTGGGATGAGGAGGCAGAGGAAGGTGTTTGGAGAGGCTGTTGAGAATAAGTGGGAGTGTGGGTGTAAAGTCTGGGGTCCCGGGGCCTATTGTGGTTAGGAGGTCTGTGAGTGGTGGTAGCTGTAGTCCGAGTGTTGCAAGAGGTGGTGTTATGTGTCTGAGTGTGTGGAGTGGGGAGGTTATTAAGTTTCTGTTTCCTATGGGGACTCAAAGTACTGAACTCGGTTAAGAGCTCACAAACAAACAGACCACTTATTAATTTTGCAAATTACCCGTGCAAACACTACTCGGTTAAATGAAATCCAGAATTTTACTTTTATTTAATTTTGGAAATGCAATGACACAAAAATAAATTAATAAGTTTTTGGAGAGCTGGAACAAATATAAAATTTTAATTTGTAAAATGCTGCCTCGAATCCCGGAGGTGGTGAGCACGGTTTCGATTCCCAGCACCACAGATGGATGCAAAGACTTTGGCCTCAACTTGATGATCACCTCTGTCACTCAGGCAGAGTAGAATAGAGGACACTGCAATTGCAGAAACAGAAACGACACACTGTTAATAATGGGAAAACCGAAAGCACAAGCGCACACATAATGAGTTTCCAATATTATTCTACAGGATGAAAATATATTGGTTAGTCACAGCTAACCAGAAATATTTAGGCTGTCGTAAAAGCATACAAAACCATTAATTGTTTTGCCGGTATTAGAGAATAACAATATATTCACAATAAATGAAGAATAAGCGAGACATATACAGTATGTATTCCTTAAATTGTGGGCAACCACGGAAGTTGCAATGCTTATTAATTATTTGCAATTTATATGGTAAAACACTCTATTTACTATAAAAGAAGAATCTACGAGATAGACAGTATTCATTCAGTTTTGGTTATCAAGATATATTTGCAATGCAAAAGAGGCAAAACTACCTTTTGAAGTATTTGCTACTTATAACTCAAGACACTTTATCCCCAATATCTGAAGAATCACCAGGATAAATACAGTATGTATTCATTAAATTGTGGTTAACAAGAAACATTTGCAAAGCCAACAGGGTAAAATTACTTTTCAATTATTTGTGGTTTATAGCATAAAACACATTATTTAAAGGATTAATTACTTGCAATTTATGCAGTATAGAACTTATTTCACGAGTTTTGATGAAAAATGCTTTATTTACGATGCTATAAAGGGGTGAAATGAAATTGGAATTCGTTAGGAAAAGGGATAGATTTTTACGTGGTCATAACCAATCTTCTGAGGATGAGATTTTCGTTGGCATATTCCGTGCAAGAAATTTCTTATCAATGTATATCGGCAGTAGTATCCAGGTCAAGGAATTAAGTTTGGCAAAATGAGATTCCAGTTAGGTAATCGACAAAAGTTCGTTTTATATGGAAATGGAAGCTGAGAAAATTTTCATAGGTTTTGACCAGTAAACTATTTGACCAGTAACGAATTTAACCAGTTTCTCGAATTCCCAATTTGCTTGACCAACGAATTTTACCATACACTATCTCTAACCTTGTTTGTGCCAGATGAATTTCTGTGAAAACGCCACGTAATTAAGGATTGAAGTAAGTTTGACTGCTGAGGTGAGATCTTGCCTCTGGAATGTTTGACCGTGAAATGAGAAAGATCAAATGTCATTCCTGATGACAACATCTGTAGGATATATATCCAGAGAAGTGACTTGTTCATATAATATTCGAGGGCTACTGTAGTGGTGGTCCTTGGCAAGCAATTATGGCAGAGATGCAAGGGAGAGACAGTATTTTAGGTGCAACAAGCAGAAGCAAATAAAAAAGAAACGAGAATTATTATGGGCAAAATAAGTTACTGGCAAACAATCTCTAGAACGTTCTTTGCGTTTGAGGAGATAGAATTTTAACGATTCAAATAATAAAGCTACTGAAATGTATCTAAGCATTCTAATGACATATCAGCAGGGTCAAATTTATAACAAAATTATCAGCAGGAGTGATTTGCATAATATGAAAAATTTATCAGCAAGAGCTATTTTATCATAAGAAAATTGTGTAAAAAACGTATCTAACAGACTCGCTAGAATTATGGCCTCATTCAAGAAGAAAAGGAACGATCACAAAACAGATATAGGGGGGAGACTTTTATATTGGGATTAAGCTTTCTACACGTACAAGAATATTGAATAAGATATATTTAAAATTAACTATAAGCTGAAATATAAATTTCAAATAATCATTATCTGCATAAGGTAAGGAGTGAGAACTATTTTACTAAGAAAAAAAAAGACAGTTAATAGTTACTAAGTTAACTAATAAGGCATCTACTGCAGCCTCTGGTTACTTTGAGCAAAACACTGTCACAGAGTGTTGTGTGGGGTGGTGATGTCAGTGTGGGTGTTGTGTGAGGTGTCAGTGGGAGTGTGACTGTTGTGTGAGGAGGTGGCTGGAGTTGGTATTGGAGTAGGAGTGGTAGGAGGTGTAGACTGTGTGTCAGGGGCCAGACTAGTGTTGTGTGATGGGTGTTGGGTAGGGGGGTTGGGTCTGGGTGGAGCAGGAGGGGGATATGTGTCAGGGGTTGGAGGTTGTTGGAGGAGCAGGAGTGAAGGTAGAGGTGGTGTGGTTGATAGCAGGAGCAGAGGAAGAGAATCTCTGATGAATCCTCTTCAGACCCTCATGACAGCGACTATTCCATGTATGGTTGCACCCCCAGCAGTTAGGGCACTCGGCCACTGTCTCTTCATTGGCCATGTATTTAGTGAGGCAACAGTCGGTGGCATGCCCCCACTGCAGATAGCACATCTCACTGGAAAATGGCAGGTGTTCCGGTGATGGCCAAACCGTTGACAGTAGAAACATCTCAGGGGTTCAAGGTTATATTCCCTGCGATGGATTTGCTCCAGATGCCAAGGTACACTTGGGCAGGAGGTGGACTGCAGATATGGGCTAAGACTTGCTTTGAAGGGACGGTTTGCCATTCAATCTTGGAGGAACAGAGCGAGGCAGAGGTGATGTTTGACAGCTTGGTCAATAGATCCGTTGACCAAGCAATGGGGAAGTTAACAAGGATGAATCTCCTTATTTTCTGAGCCGGGGTCATCTTTGCAGCTTTGGTGGAGGATGGATGGATGATAAATTCACCCTGTATATTGGGTTTGACGATGCAGCCAAACTCAGTGAGCTGGTCTTCCAACTCTCTTAGGAGAGTATAGGCCTCTGAAGTGGAGGGGCCTGAACCTTGAATTTAGAGATGGGCTCTCTAATGGCGGTGGACTTCAGGGCTGGGAGGGGAACTGGAGCGGCAGCTCTCTCCTTGCTACTGCCAGAGGCCATTCTTTGCCTCTTCTTCTTCCCCACAATCATCCACCCCTCCTGGGGGGATTGTCATGTTCCATCCCCCTCTGAGGGGTTAGCAGGAGAGTAGTAGTAGGGCATGACTAGAACCTAGTCATATAGATCCACAGACCCTCACTGATCACTATATTTCGTCACTTGCACTGAGCACTTTATTAAATTTATTTATATAATAATACAGACTGTACCACTATGAAGCGGTTATGAATCACATTATAACACTGAGGATACACAAACGGGGGTGAAAACACAAAATATAAAAAAATAAATAAAAAGAAAAGCCTTAAAAGGTATTTATCACTTAGGTGAACACAGAACACACAGTGTAGCCGAGTTGGTTAGCACTGAAAAAAAAAATATAAGAGGAAAGTTATCTCTTAGGTTGACACAAATAAAAACCCTGAAATGGAATTTTATCATTGAGCGCCTAGATAATAAACAATAAAAACACTTAGCACTGCACACAGAACCTGGAAAAGAGGAGAGAATTAACATGGTTTCATTGCACAGAAATGTACCTGAAAGGAGACGAAAACAAAAATGGTTAAATCTGCTTTTCCTTTTTTAACTCTCGCAAAAGAGAAAAAAACAACAAATGGGTAAAAAGCGTCAGTTTCAGTTTATAAAAGAGACCCACTATTCCGATTTTACTCCTTCAAGAGAGAGAGAGAAAAACAACTGAAATGGGAATGCCTTCCTATTATTATTAACTTTCCAACGAAGGAAAGGAGTAGAGGAGGAAATCCAGTCAATCTGGAGGAGGAGTCGACTTCAAGATGCTAGTTTCTAGCTGCTGGCTGGGCAGGAGATGAGAGGAGGATGTCCGACCGCTACTGGAGCTGGAATCTGACTTGTACAATTACATATAACAGTTCTTTGTTCGCACAGGCACGGGAAAAAGAGTTATCCTGAGAGGGTGACATATTTGTGGTTAAGCTATTGGAGTCTCAGATTTCATCTCTCTCTTCTACAAATAGTCCATTATACCTATGAATATACATGTAAATTTGATATAAATGAATAGATATGCATACACTGTCCATAAATATACATTCATGCACGAAACCATCATGCAAAACACCACTTACATATGTATTTAGAAATACACTGTCTAGAAATATATTCAAGACAGTCACTATTAGTCTTCGCTTCACTATTATCCTCCTCTACTACCACTCCTCCATGATATAATACTTTCCTTCAGTATTCCCTTCACATAAAGGAACTATAAATCTTTTTTAAGAACAATCTACCCTTATTAACTCTCGCCTATACAAACACACCTTGGCACGTGGGTCTGCCCCTCGCTTTTGTCTCTCTTTATTTAATTTTTCTGCTTTCCCTCCCAATCATTATCATCTTATTACCCATTCTCTCTCTAGTAACGACAAGCTGTATAGAGCTAAGAGAGTTCACTCATTTAATTCTCAAACTCTCGTTAGACCATATAAAACACAGTAAGAGACAGAAAAGGATCAAAAGCTTGTTGCAAGAAGCTAGAAGGTTAAATGAGGGAAGAAATGAAAAAAGAGAAGAAAAGTATTCATTTCAGGGCATTTTCAGCCAAAGGGGAGATAAAGATAATGCTAGGAAATCAGGGGAGTCAGAATCATTAAGACTGCTGTACACAAATGCTGACTGGGTAGCTGGCAAGGAAGTAGAATTAAAGGATAGGATTCACAACAGTAAGGCAGATATTATAGTGGTTACAGAGACTAAGACAAGTGAGGACATAAACAGTGTCACAGTTTTTCCTAAAGGCATCAAAATATTACGAGTTTGAAAAGCTGAGACGACTGATGAAGGGATAGCATTTCTCATAACTGAAAGGTTGCAGGTTGACGGAATAGATATTGCTATAGAAAGTGAGTTCAAGGAATTTGTTGTTGTTCACATAGATATTGGGTCACAGAGCATTATAATAAATGTTGTATATAACCCACCAAGGAATCAACAAAGGCTGGAGGTTTATGGGAAACGTCACCTACATGTGCTGGAACCAACGAGGGTCTCGGGGGGGGGGGGGTGATGAACCATCAATGTTTGATCTAGTGTTCACAGATAAATTTTTGGATATTTTGTATGAACCATCAATTGGAAAAAGTAACCACTGTGTGTTGTTGATGAGGTATATTCTTGAACATGCTCTGTCTGAGCATAGGGGCACTGAGAAGGACATGAGGACGACCTATCCAAAAATAGATTATAGCAAATTTAATAACTTTTTGCAGTAATTGACTGGAGAACCTTATTTAATGACGAATATATACAAGAAAAATACGAAATCGTTTGTTAGGAATATGGGAAGATGGTTACTTGTTGCATACTTTCCACCAAAATAGAAGTTATTCATGTCAGAGAGAAATGGTTAAATAATGAGTGTATGAGAGATAAGGAGTGGAGAGAGAAATGCTGGTATAGGTATAGTCTGCCTGGCAGACTAATTAAACAGAAAGAAATGATTACCTAAGTAATAGAAGAGAGGCAGATAGAATATATGAAAGGGATATTACCAGGAAGGTTAAAGAAAATCCTAAACTTTCCCAGAGCTTTATCAAAGAAAAATTGTAGCTTAAAGAATAGGTTTCAGTGTTAAAGAGAGCAGCTGGAACCATTTCTGAGACAGATAAAGAGATCTGCGAAGATTTGAACAAGGAGTTTCAGTCAGTATTTACAGCAGAAAACGTCCCACCCCCTCAGATTGCAGAGACAAGAGATCATGGGCCCATATTAGAAAGCTTCATCTTTTCAGCTACAGATGTATGCAAAGCATTGATGATATATCCCCTTGCATACTAAAGATATGTGCTAAACCAATATCGGTGGTGCTATGCATCATATTTGAAATGTTGCTGGAATCTGGTAAGATTCCAAGATGCTGGAAAAAGTGAACGTGGTACCTAATCTTCAAAAAGGGAAGGAGGGATACAGCTCTGTACAATAGGCCTGTTTCCTTGACCAGCATAGTTTGCAAAGTTATGGAGAAACTGCTAAGAAAACACATCTCTCTTCACTTGGAATCTTTCAACTTTTTGTCAGTGAGACAACATGGCTTCAGAGAAGGCAGATCTACAGTAGCAAGTTCAGTAGAATTTTATGATGAGATAAGTCAGATCTTACAGGAAAGGGAAGGCTGGTTGGATTCCATATTTCTAGATTTCCAGAAGGCATTTTGTGAAATATTCGCCAATTGTAATAGGTTAGGTTATGTATTTCAGTTCCCCTGCATTAAGAGTTAGATTGGTTGCCTGTATGGGCAACAACCAGAGCATGAACCCAGCGGTATTAGGTTAGTATATGCATGGTAATTAGTTAGAACTGGGTAAGTAAACTAGAACTAACCGGTCATTATATACATGACTTACCGTATGTATTATCACACTATCACTATGATATACATTATTTAGCGGCAATAGAAATAGGGTTAGGGTTATGTTAGTAAGGGTAGGGTATAAGAAACTGATAGGAAATATGTAGGAAATGCCTGGATCTATTTGCAGGTGTATTCAAACATATCTCAGAGTGTTGGGGAGAAAAAAAGATAACTCTTTTACTCACTCTATTACACATTTTTGCGGTCCCACATTGGAGACTTATTAAGAAGCTGGATATTGGGTCCTAAGTCTATTAATTTTACGCTAAGGTAAAATGAAATATGTAATATAAACTTGGGCTTTATTCTTGAAGCTGATATAAACAAAACAAGCCACTCATCCGGGCATCAACAATAGATGAGTCAAGTATAAGTACAAGAATATCAAAACAAGAGAATTAAACTATTTAATAGGAAATAAATACAAATAAGAAAGCAATCGGAATAAATAATAAGATTCAATAATAAATAATTATGCCTCAACTCTCACATTTCATTTTCCCATAGAAAAAAAATCAACTTCTATTTTCATAATACTAGTTAACTTTGAATATATACCTACTTTACAATTCCAACCACTCTGGCGGTTTTATAGTTCTACCAGACCTACGAAGGGGTACTGGTTCTGGCACTGTCATGGGAGCATGCATGGAGTTATCAGAGCTCTCAGCTATGCTATTAGGAATTATAACATTGCTCTCTGGTTCATTAATCACATCAGAATTTGATGTAAGACTAATTGGAATAGAAGGGAAAACTAGCTTACAAGTTCCACCATAATTCTAATTATTACTGGGAAAAATGCATTCTTCTACACTAAGAGTAAATCTAGGCATAAGTTGGTCTGAATGTTTTTCCCAAACTATATTGCCAAAATTTTTAAGTTGTACTTTGTAGTTACAAACAGCAAGTACTTCTAAGACTTTACATTCTAACCAAGGCTTACCTTGATCAAAATTTTTGACAAAAACTGCATCATCTACATTATATTCTGATTTCTCAAATTTACATTCTTTCTGCAGTGCCTATTCCCTTTTTTATTGAGGTTTAATTTTTTCTACAGTTACCCAAATGATACGGTTAAGCATCATATCAGCTGGAGCCTTCCAAGTGGAGGAATGTACAGCTCTTCTATGATTATACAAAACCTACTTACTCCGGTATTAATATCCCCATCAGTAAATTTACTAAGACCCCCTTTGAAAGTGTTTACTGCCCTTTAGGCTACGCCATTACAAGAGGGGTCATAAGGAGCAGATGTAATGTGTGTAATGCCATTCTTCCTCAGGAAAAACTCCATCTCCTCAGACAAAATAAGGGGGACTGTCAGAAACAATTATTTCTGGCAATCCAAAATTACAAAAGCTCTGCCTTAACTTAGCAATAGTTACTGCTGATGTGGTAGATCTAGTAACATGAACATCCAATTGTTTTTGTGTGGGAATCTATAATTATCATAAAATAAGAGTCACCAACTGGACCAGCGTAGTCTATATGTAACCTACACCAAGGTTTCCCACTTTCTGGCCAGGATAATACCGCTGACTGTGGAGTATGGAAATTTTTCAAACAAAGTTCACAAGATTTAGTTATTTCTGAAATGTCCTGGTCCAATTTGGGCCACCAAATCCAATTACATGTTCCTGCTTTCATTGCATTGATACCGTTATGACCTACATGCAGCTGTTCTAGTACTGTGCTGCGCATATCAGCAGGTATAACTACACGGTTCCGATACAAAAGAACACATCATAAATGCTTAAATCTGATTTGACAATAGAGTAATCAGACAATATTGGGTCATTAATCCAACCCAATTGCACATATTGAAAAACCTTACTTAAAACTGGGTCACTTCTAGTCAAAACCTCAACATTTTCAAAAGAAATGTCTTGATTACTCAAAGTTTCTATAACATGAACATATTCATTAGGGGTACTAAAATCCAAACTAGAATCCAGCACTGGCAACCGAATGAGTGCATCCGCGACAACATTTTTTTTTTCTGCTTTAATATTTAAGTCATAATCGTACTGTGACAAAAGCAAAGCCCATCGCTGCACCCTAGCGTTTGCATTTACAGCAATCTGTTTGGTTCTACCAAACAATTCAAGCAATGGTTTGTGATAAGTTCTAAGAATAAATCTACAACCCAATAAAAAATATTTAAATTAGCTTACAGCATAGACCAAAGCCAGAACTTCCTTTTCTAACTGGGAGTAATTTAATTCTGCAGATGATAACTTTTTATTAGCAAAATAGGCTGGTTTTTCGATACCATGTATTTCCTGCATCAAAACGCAGACAGTGCCCACTGGAGATGCATCTACTTCTACAATTAATGGATGATTTCCATCAAAATTAGCAAGAAATTCAGACTTGGATAACTCTGCTTTGACCTTCCTGAAAGCATTAGCCTCTACAGATGACCAATTAAATTTGGCAACTTTCTTCAACAAATCATGTAAGGGAAACAAAGTACTAGAAAAACTCTCTACAAATCTGCTATAATAGATAATCTAACCCAAAAAGGATTGTACATCACTGACAGACTTTGGAGGGGGTGCTTACAAAATAGCTTAAAGTATTTTGGGTGATGGTTTAATTCCATCACCAGAAATGACATAGCCTAAGTACTCAAGAGAATCAGTATTCAAAACAGTTTTCTTTTTATTTATAGCTACATTTTGCTTTTGGAAGTCCCTCAAAACTCTGAATAGTTTTTCATCATGCTCTTTTTTGTGCTTGTCCTCCAACAAGAATATAATCTAAATTGGCTACAACACCATCAATATTTATCATAATCTGAGAAATAAATCTTTGAAAGATAGCTGGTGATGATGCCAAACCAAAAGTAAGTCTTTTATATTTAGAAAGACCTTTATGAGTATTTATTAGAAGAAGCATTTGAATTTCACCATCAACTAGTAATTGCAAGTATGCATTTTCAAAATCAATTTTAGAAAATATTTTACTCTTACCAACTACTGATGGAATCTCATCTACCCTTGGAAGTGAATATTTATCAAAAACAATGTTTTGATTCAACTCTTTAAAATCTCCACAAATCCTCATAGATTTCTCATCTGCTTTTAATCCTGGAACAATGGGAGCCACCCAATCACTTAAAGTTACTGTCTCTATAATGTCATCAGAAACTACTTTATCTAAAGTATCCTCTACTAGTTTCTTATAATGAAATGGCACTGTTCTAGCCTTCTGAAATGTTGGTACTGCATTACCTTTAAGATTAACCTTAGCTACTATGCTCGTAATTGACAATTTTGAATCAACTGAAACTTTATCTAGCTGAGCTCTAGCATCCATTACAATGTTTATTGTTTTATTTTCACAATCAACAACACCTGTCAAAGCAATTCCAGTCTTAGACATTAAATTCCTACCACACAAGTTTGGGTTATAATTTTCAACAACATAAAATCAATGTCTTATACTGAAATCATTATAAACAACATTCTCATAAACTTTACCCATGACATTAACATTACTGTTTCCATAAGCTTTTAGTTTGTTTATTACAATTCTGCATAGGTAAATCTAAGCATTGAATCCACTTGCAACCTAAAGTAGAAACTCCAACACCACTATCAACTTCATTTGGAATTTCTTTACCATTTTAGTGTAAATTAATATTGCTTATTATAGTAGGCTTATTTTGTACACTCAAAATCTTGTTTTTTTTTTCCTACTGGAGCAGATTCATTTAAACTTAATAACTGGTTACAATCACTATCTTCCTGAAGTAGGGTTTTTTCAAAAACTGCATTAGCTTTTTTCTTACCTTTTCTGTTATTTCTGACCAAGTGGTATGGCTGGTTTTTTTCCGTCACCATACTCTTGGTTCTCGAAATTCTGAGAAAACTTAGAACCCTGGGAAACTTCCTTATTAAAACGACAATCTTTTTTCAAGTGTCCTTTTTTGTTACACACTGAACAAGAAAGATGAGAAAAACAACAATCCTCACTACGTTGAGGGTAACCTCAGTGTCGGCAATTTGCCTCTTTCCTACCATTAAGAGTAGGAGTAGGCCTATTTGAATTATTATTCAAATCATTCACTTGAGTAGGAAATTTAATATTCTGTTCAATGTGGCCAAAGAAGTCATAGTTTGCAAGTTCAGATATTCTGCTGCTAAAGTAAGAAAATATACTTCTGATTCAATAGCCATAAACAATTGATCGCGAACCCTAGCATCAAACTGATTGCCAAAATGACAGTCTTTGGCAAGTGCTTTGAGATCAGCATAAAGATTACGCAGATTTTCACCAGGTTTCTTTTTTCTTTGCTGAATTTGAATTAAGCTCCTGGGATAAAAAGGCTTGACAATAAAATGACCTTCCAAAATCTCTACTGAATAAGAAAAATTCTTAAGATGAGGCATAGTTGGGGCACACAGACTAGCTAGAGTGCTATATACTTCACTTCCTAGTGTAACAAGCAAGCAATTTTTCTTTTTTAGCACTTTCACTTATACCACTGTGGGTAAAATGCGCTTCAAGCATGGACATCCACACATCAAAGTTCATTAGTTCTGGGATTAAAAGGCTCAATTTTTGCATTGGTGCTAGCCATGGTTAGCCTAGCCTAGGTAACAGATGAAGTATTTTTTCAAAAACAACAAAAGCCAATCTTCATTACCTCAATCCACGTAGGCCTACTAGACTAACAGGAGCAATGGGCAGCATAGGATAGCCTATGAAAAACTTTCCGGTTTCAAATTTACTGATAGCCTAGCATAGGCTTTAGAAATCCCACTTATCTCTTGAAAATCGGTGATCGTAATGGGTCAAAAACAGTTTCAAAGCATTGAGATTCAACCCAGACAGCTCGTCGCCAATAATATTGGATCCTAAGTCTATTAATTTTAACTAGAGTAAAATAAAATATGTAATATAAACTTGGGCTTTATTCTTGAAGCTGATATAAACAAAACAAGCCATACATCCGGGCATCAACAATAGACGAATCAAGTATGAGTACAAGAATATCAAAACAAGAGAATTAAACTTGTAGTGGTATGATATATGTCTTCTTTATTTATATATTAATTTATTTATTAATTGATATATATATTTTC